>JBBYHO010000005.1:19075365-19095346 GCA_038382025.1 Adansonia gregorii
TTTTTTTTTCTCTAGCCCTTTTCTCTACGCCCGCGCACACATATATTTTCAATATGCAAGAATCCACTTATATTAGTGTAAAATTAATTAGTTTTATACTTCAATAAACTGATCATTGAATTTAGCAATCTAAACATACTTGTCATACATGCATTCAAAGTTTCAAATCGATCCGATATCTTTGTCATATTGATTGAGTTTATTGTTTTGTCAATATATGTTTAACGATTGAATTTTTTTATATAAAAAATAGTTAAATATTTTTAATTTATTCAAAACTCGATGTGCATGATCTATGTGAATAGGGCATGGAATATTACGATTGTTTAAACAAATATAAATTGTATAAAAAATCACAAAAGTGTTTAGTTCTACAGTGGCATATGTGAATTCCATCTTTTTATATATACACGAGAAATCACTCCATAATCAACCGGTTGAAAGATATTTCATTGCGTATGTTTAAAAAATTTTGTTGACGAAAATTTTATTGGCTTTTTGCAGGTTGCTGAATCTCTGGGGCATAGAGTGCTTGGGTGGCGATCTGTACCGACAGATAACTCTGGATTGGGCAATGGTGCTTTGCAGACAGAGCCTGTTATTGAGCAAGTGTTTCTTACACCCACACCTAGATCAAAGGCCGACCTTGAACAACAGGTAGGTGTATCTTTCTTTGTGTTGACGTGTTCCCACCTCACGTTATCATCAACTTCTTAGCTCATATAGCTGGCCTTAACTTGTTGATATGTAATTGTGCTCCATGATGGTTTCTTGTTTCTTACCAAAAAATTAAAAAAAAAATGCTAGAAAGAATAAAGCAAGGTTATTCTGGGTTTGAGTATAAGAATCTGAAAATGGAGCTTTTGTAGGGAATTATGTAGTATGAGTAAGGGCGGGACAAGTTGTTTCTATTTGTCAGAATAGATTGCTAAGACAGTAACTGTTTTACAGATGTACATATTAAGGAGGGTTTCAATGGTTGCTATCCGAGCTGCATTAAACCTTCAACATGGTGGTGTTAAGGACTTTTACATATGTTCCCTTTCCTCAAGGTTTGGTGCTTTAGTTAGTTGGATTTATCATAGCAAGAAAATTTGGCCAACAGTTTTGCATGTAAAGAATATTTACACCTTTATCTGGCTGGTGCAGGACTGTTGTCTACAAGGGGCAGTTAAAGCCTGATCAACTGCAAAACTACTATCATGCAGATCTTGGCAATGAAAGGTTTACAAGCTACATGGCCCTGGTAAATATTTTATCCCGTTCACATTCTTTCGTCCTCCGCTAACTCAAATACTTACAAACAGCATGGAACCACCTGTAACTGAAGAGATGCAAGGTTGAGGGATGACTTCTGAGGCATTGAAGTTTGAATGATCTCTTAAGTTCTTCCACTCCCTTGATAACTATATGAATTTGGATGCTGGATTGGATTGGATGCCTTGGGTGAGTTGGTAAGAAACCTCATTGCAAGTAAATCATCTTTGCAGAAACTTGCTGCAATGCTCTCTATGATCGATCATGTGAGGATGAAACTTCTATTTACTGGTGGATAGGAAATTTGTCTTTGGTCACGGTAGTTTAGGGTTGTGTAATTTTTGTCTCAGCACTGCAGTATACCATTATTCATATGCCCTGAACAGAATTTTGTGTGCTCGTTTTCAAACAGATCCTTTATTCATAGCAAAATAGAGGAAGTTGTGAATAATGATTTTGATCCTTTGATGCAGATACACTCTCGATTTTCAACAAATACATTTCCTAGCTGGGACCGTGCCCAACCAATGCGTATCTTGGGCCATAATGGGGAAATCAATACACTTAGAGGCAATGTAAACTGGTATGTATCAGAGAAACTTGCAATTATTGGATTAATTGGTGTATGTCTACATTTTTACTATTTCCCCTGTTTCCTGGAATAGTCGAGAATATATATTTAAAATTTAAAATTCTTATAAACCTTAGAAAAGATCCTCCTCATCACGGCAACTGAAGCAACTTAATAGTTTCAGTTCTATCTTTGTTCTGTACTTGTCAATGTTTTACATCCCGCTATATGATGTGCTCTTGGTTATGTGCGATACTTGCTCTTCTTTATGGTTTGCAAATGATAAATAAAGCAAATAATCCATGTTGATTTGAGTTTTGACTATTGTGTTTAAAAGCTCTTGTCTTGTTTATTTGGTTATATGATGCCATATAATTCCAGGATGTGACAATTTTCGTTTTTTAATTCCAGAAAAGTTTTACTTGCTTTGTTAGCGTTGAGAAGGGTTGTCTAACTGTGGAAGAAGTTAGTTTTTTTTTAATGTTTCAGAACTTGGGTGTTAAATGCATCTTCATTTTGCCAATTTTTTGCTGGTTAGTTGAGCGTTTGTGTGTATAAAAGCTAAAACAGTAAGACCAATGATTTTACTGGCTAGTTTGGTGAAATGTTATATGATTTTTTGTTTTTCTTCTTGTTTGTATATTTAACAATTGAAAGGTTGTTGGGTGAATTCTTGTATTTCATCAGGATGAAGGCACGTGAGGGATTATTAAAGTGCAAAAAGCTTGGTCTCTCAAGGAATGAGATGAAAAAGCTTCTGCCCATTGTCGATGCCAGTTCATCTGATTCAGGTTAACTTCTGCATCTCTTCTTGTGTAGTAGGATCTCTTAAATGTATTCTTGCATCATACTTGCATTTTTCCCTCTTCCTATTTCAAAGTTTTGAATGCCAAACAGATGATTTTTTTTTTCTTTTCTTTGGCTTGCAGGGGCCTTTGATGGTGTCCTTGAGCTTCTGGTTCGAGCTGGTAGAAGTCTTCCAGAAGCAATTATGATGATGATCCCGGAAGCCTGGCAAAATGATAAAAATATGGATCCTCAACGGAAGGCCTTGTATGAGTATTTCTCAGCTCTAATGGAGCCATGGGATGGACCTGCTCTTATATCATGTAATTAAATGGTCTTATCAAAAGAATTTAAGATGATCTTTGGCCTTCTTCAACTGATGAAGAACTTATTTGCAGTTACTGATGGTCGCTACCTTGGAGCTACATTGGATCGCAATGGACTCCGTCCTGGTCGGTTTTATGTTACACACAGTGGACGAGTCATCATGGCCAGTGAAGTTGGTGTTGTGGATATTCCTCCTGAAGATGTGCTTAGAAAAGGAAGACTAAACCCCGGGATGATGCTTCTGGTAGATTTTGAGAAGCATGTTGTTGTTGATGATGAAGCCTTGAAGCAGCAATATTCACTTGCTAGGCCTTATGGTGAATGGCTTGAGAGGCAAAAAATTGAACTCAATGACATAGTTGATTCAGTTGAGGAATCAGGGAGGCTCACTCCAGCAATTGCTGGAACTATACCAGTAAGTGATTGAGTTTCTTATAATTAATTTTTCTTGCATTTTCCTCGAGTGGAGTTCTCTTTCTGATCAATTCTCACTGGTGTTTAAATCTGTGACTTGAAGGCTTCCAGTGATGATGACAGTATGGAGAACATGGGAATTCATGGCTTACTGGCTCCGTTGAAGGCTTTTGGGTATGTAACTGTCTGTCCCGCACTGCTTAACTCCATTGGAATACCTATACGGAACATTCTGTAATATTCTTCTGGTCTTCTTGCAGCTATACTATTGAGGCTTTGGAGATGCTGCTACTTCCCATGGCTAAAGATGGTACAGAGGCCCTTGGTTCAATGGGAAATGATACTCCTCTGGCAGTTATGTCCAACCGAGAGAGGCTTGCGTTTGAATACTTCAAGCAAATGTTTGCTCAAGTAACCAATCCCCCTATTGATCCCATTCGAGAGAAAATAGTGACATCCATGGAATGCATGATTGGTCCAGAAGGAGATCTAACAGAAACAACGGAAGAGCAATGTCATCGTCTTTCACTGAAGGGGCCTCTTTTATCAATTGAAGAGACAGAAGCAATTAAAAAGATGAATTATAGAGGTTGGCGTAGTAAAGTTCTTGACATAACTTATTCAAAAGATCGTGGGAGGAAGGGATTAGAGGAAACCTTGGACAGGATTTGTGATGAAGCACGAGATGCAATTAAAGAAGGCTATACATTACTGGTACTTTCTGACAGAGGTATTACATTGTTCCCAACACTATAAATAAAACAAGAGCTTTTTTTTTCCTTATCTTTGATTGAACTTTTTGTGGCATGGTACTGCACCTCTTCCATTGCCCATCCCATCTTTTCTTTTTCAGGAATCATGCTTCAAGGTACTAATTCCCCCTCTTTTAAATCTGCAGCCTTCTCATCCAGGCGTGTTGCTGTGAGCTCCCTCTTGGCTGTTGGTGCTGTTCATCATCATCTTGTTAAAAATCTTGAGCGTACACGAGTTGGATTAATAGTTGAATCTGCAGAACCTCGTGAAGTGCACCATTTCTGCACACTGGTTGGATTTGGTGCAGATGCTATATGCCCATACTTGGCCGTAGAGGCCATTTGGAGATTGCAGGTAGATGGGAAGATTCCTCCTAAATCTGGTGGTGAGTTCCACTCAAAGGAAGAGCTGGTCAAGAAGTATTTCAAGGCAAGCACCTATGGAATGATGAAGGTTCTTGCCAAAATGGGGATATCTACTTTAGCCTCATACAAGGGTGCTCAGATCTTTGAAGCTTTGGGCCTTTCTTCAGAAGTGATCGAGAAGTGCTTTGCAGGAACTCCAAGCAGAGTTGAAGGAGCTACATTTGAGATGCTAGCCCGTGATGCGCTTCATTTGCATGAATTAGCATTCCCTTCTCGGGCTTTCGCTCCAGGAAGTGCAGAAGCTGTAGCTATACCCAATCCTGGAGATTATCACTGGAGGAAAGGTGGTGAAGTTCACCTGAATGATCCTCTTGCTATAGCAAAGCTGCAAGAAGCTGCCAGGAGTAATAGTGTTGCTGCCTATAAGGAATACTCCGAACGTATAAATGAATTGAACAAAACCTGTAATCTGCGTGGTATGTTGAAGTTCAAAGAGTCAGAAGTTAAAATTCCATTGGATGAGGTGGAACCTGCCAGTGAAATTGTGAAACGGTTTTGTACTGGGGCCATGAGTTACGGATCAATATCATTGGAGGCACACACAACCCTGGCTATTGCTATGAATACAATTGGAGGGAAATCAAATACTGGTAAAGTATTTAATATATGTCCACTTTAAACTCCTATCTCCTACTTTGATCCCAAAAATGGTAACGAACTATAGTGGGAAATTTTACTGTTTAAGTTCTGGTGGAATATTTCAAAATATTCTTTCTCAAAGTGCAAATAATTGTTCTTTATTTTGATTATTTATTTTCTCTTTTTTCTTTTTATTGGGAGTTCTTTAGCTGTAGTTTTGGGGCTTGTCTATAATCATGTTCTTTTATTGTTGCTTTTCTTTTTTTCATTGTTTGCAAAACCGAATCACAATGCTCTTAATTCAAATTTTGCTAATAGGTGAGGGAGGTGAGCAACCATCTCGCATGGAACCTCTTCCTGATGGTTCAAGGAATCCAAAAAGAAGTTCTATCAAGCAGGTTGCAAGTGGGAGATTTGGAGTTTCAAGTTATTACCTTACAAATGCTGATGAACTACAAATAAAGATGGCTCAGGTATTAGTCTATTTTATGTTAGTGGTATATGTACTTTTGTTTTTGTTCTTTCAACCAATGCTTGTCTATTTTGTATTTAGTGCCTGTATTCCAATTGGAATAGAGGTTCCTCTTGTTTATGCATTTATGTTCATGGCAGATGATGCTGTGTTCCGCAAAGCACCTCTGAGTGACTTTGCATCTTTAACTGGTACCTTCATTTTGACATTTGGTGAGGTTAACATATGAACTGAAGTAAATTCTTTTTTGTAGATTGATTATTTTGACTTGAAGTTTCTTTTTTACGCAGGGTGCCAAGCCTGGCGAAGGAGGTGAACTTCCAGGTCATAAGGTAATAGGAGATATTGCAGTCACTAGAAACTCTACAGCTGGCGTGGGACTTATCAGTCCACCTCCCCATCATGATATCTATTCAATTGAAGACCTTGCGCAGCTAATTCATGATCTTAAGGTAGGAGCATGTACTGTTTTTTTCCTTTTTTATGCATATATATTTGAGGCTGCTATGGCACTAGAACTAAGGCTTTACCTGGTAGGGTGGAAAGAAATTTGGAAAGATAAAAAATTAGATGAGGAGAAAAATGAAAAGGTGGAGAAAATATTCTTTTTTCTTTTCATTAGTGTGTTTGGTAGGAAAGAAAAGTGGAAAGAAGAAAAATAATTTTCTTTCTTATCGTTGTTTGGTATGATTGAAAAATAAAGGAAAAGAAAATAAACTTTATTGTTTTACTATTATACCCAAAAGAAGTTACGATAAAAATTTAAAAAATGATTTGTAATTCTGTAAATATACCCTCATTAAACATACCACTCTCATTTTCTTTTCTCTTTTCTTTCCAATTTGAAGTAATTTATTTTTGTTAAGAGGCATAGAAGATTATAATTTTTTCAATTTTAGTTTCTTTCAATTTTCGTTTCTCTTACTTTTCTTTCCAACTAAGCATACGCAACATTTATTTTTATTCCGCTTTTCCATCCTCTTCTATCTATTCTTTCACTTTTACACCCAACCAAGCATACTCTAAGAATTTATTCACTCTAGCCACTGACTAAATGGCTCTTGGCATTTTCTTGCCTTTTTCTTGTTTCGACATGCATTATGAGTTAATTGACCATTTATGCCCTTCCCGTAGCCTTTTCGCCCTCCTTTTCTTTTTGGAGTTGGTTTATGTTTCTTGCTTCTTGCCTCTGAAGATGCAATATTTTATTATGTCATTGTTCTATGATTAGTCTGTTCAACACCCAATTCTTTTGTTTTTCAGAATTCCAATCCGTCGGCTCGAATCAGTGTGAAGCTAGTATCTGAAGCTGGAGTGGGAGTAATTGCTAGTGGTGTTGTCAAGGGGCACGCGGACCATGTCTTAATATCTGGTCATGATGGTGGTACTGGGGCCTCACGATGGACTGGCATAAAAAATGCTGGTCTCCCATGGGAACTTGGTTTGGCTGAGACCCACCAAACTCTGGTCGCCAATGATCTCCGTGGCCGCACAGTTCTCCAGACTGATGGCCAACTTAAAACGGGAAGAGATGTGGCCATTGCTGCACTTCTTGGTGCGGAAGAGTTTGGCTTCAGCACTGCCCCTCTAATTACTCTGGGTTGCATTATGATGCGAAAATGCCACAAAAACACCTGCCCTGTGGGCATTGCTACTCAAGATCCTGTGCTTAGAGAAAAATTTGCTGGAGAGCCTGAACATGTTATCAACTTTTTCTTTATGCTAGCTGAGGAGGTCAGGGTTATAATGTCTCAGCTTGGTTTCCGAACAGTTGATGAGATGGTTGGTCGTTCAGATTTGCTTGAAGTTGATAAGGAAGTCCTTAGTAATAATGAGAAGCTTCAGAATATTGATCTGTCCTTGCTTCTCAGGCCTGCTGCTGACATTCGCCCAGAAGCTGCTCAATATTGTATTCAAAAACAGGATCATGGCTTGGATATGGCTTTGGACCAAAAACTCATCAAACTATCAAGATCGGCTCTAGAGAAAGGTCTTCCGGTGTACATTGAGTCACCTATATGCAATGTGAACCGTGCAGTTGGAACAATGCTGAGCCATGAAGTAACTAAGCGCTACCACCTGGCAGGGCTTCCGGCTGGTACGATTCATATCAAATTCTCAGGAAGCGCAGGGCAGAGCCTGGGAGCTTTCCTATGCCCTGGCATCATGCTGGAGCTTGAAGGTGATAGCAATGACTATGTTGGTAAAGGATTATCAGGTGGCAAAATTGTTGTTTATCCTCCAAAAGGAAGCCGATTTGATCCAAAGGAAAACATAGTAATTGGTAATGTGGCTCTTTATGGAGCTACTGCTGGGGAAGCATATTTCAACGGAATGGCAGCAGAAAGGTTTTGCGTTCGTAATTCGGGTGCCAAAGCAGTTGTAGAAGGTGTTGGTGATCATGGTTGCGAGTACATGACGGGTGGGACTGTTGTTGTACTTGGAAAAACTGGCAGGAATTTCGCTGCAGGTATGAGTGGTGGTATTGCTTATGTCCTTGATGTGGATGGGAAATTTCAATCTCGGTGCAACCCTGAGCTGGTAGACCTTGATAAAGTTGAAGAAGAAGAGGATATTGTCACTCTACAAATGATGATTCAGCAACATCAGCGTCATACAAACAGCCAATTAGCTAGAGAAGTACTTGTCAACTTTGAGAATCTTCTGCCCAAATTCATAAAAGTCTTCCCCAGAGATTACAAGCGTGTTCTAGCAAAGATGAAAGATGAGGAAGCCTCTAAGGAAGCAGTAGAACATGCTGCAAAAGAAGCTGAGGAGCAAGATGAGGCAGAATTGATGGGGAAAGATGCTTTTGATGAGCTCAAGAAGCTGGCAGCTGCATCTTTGACTGAGAAGTCAAGTCCGGTATGCAGTATTTGTTGTTATCAAGTCTCTACATTCTTTTACAAGGGTCTCTGATTCTTCTTCTCAAGTCAAAACTTCTTTTTCCCCTTTTCCAATTGAAATTTCTCTTTCCCTCTTTTCTTCTTTCCCATTTATCTTTTGGATTTATTTTATTGAACTAATTTAAATCTTTGTGGATTGCTTCCCTCTTCTCTCTGGTGTTTAGTTGCTAACATATACTGCCTATTGGTGTTGTACGCTATTTGTTTAAGATCTAATTTGACTTTTTGAATTATAGAAAGTCAAGGCTCAACCAGTCAAGAGGCCTACTCGGGTTTCTGATGCTGTGAAACATCGTGGTTTTATTGCTTATGAGCGTGAAGGCGTTCAATACAGAGATCCTAATGTTCGGATGAATGACTGGAATGAGGTCATCGAGAAATCGAAACCTGGCCCACTTTTAAAGACACAGTCTGCTCGCTGCATGGATTGCGGTACTCCTTTCTGCCACCAGGTATTGATTACTGTTTTTGCTCTTCTTTCGTCATTTTGGATATGAATTTAGACAAAACACCACTTGAGTCTAAGATCTCTTTTATAAATGCAGGAGAACTCTGGATGCCCTCTTGGAAACAAAATACCTGAATTCAATGAGTTGGTGTACCAAAATAGGTGGCGAGAAGCACTGGATCGCCTTCTAGAGACAAATAACTTTCCAGAGTTCACTGGTCGAGTGTGCCCTGCACCATGTGAAGGATCTTGCGTTCTTGGTATTATTGAAAATCCTGTGTCCATCAAAAGCATTGAATGTGCTATCACAGACAAGGCATTTGAGGAGGGGTGGATGGTGCCACGGCCTCCTCTCAAGAGAACAGGGTATGGCTTGTTATTCCTTCAGTATATCCAACTTAGAGGGCTGTTTTCTTTTTCAAGTTTTTCATATTAAATGTCTTCATTTTACCTCCCTCAACGGGCCTCACATTTAAAAATTAGTTCCTTGGTTAAGGGTTCTAGTGAAAATTTGAGATCTTGTGGCATGATTCATGAGATGCCTCTGCTACTTTGCAAGATTGATGTGTTTTAGATGTTTATGCATTCACTAAGTTAAAAGTTGACATATGTTTATTAATGCAGGAAAAGCGTTGCTATTGTTGGAAGTGGACCAGCTGGTTTGGCTGCTGCTGATCAACTAAATAGAATGGGTCACTCAGTGACTGTGTACGAACGTGCTGATAGAATTGGAGGGCTTATGATGTATGGAGTACCTAACATGAAGGCTGACAAGGTGGGGGTAGTTCAGCGACGGGTTAACCTTATGGCTGAGGAAGGAGTTAATTTTGTGGTCAATGCAAATATTGGAAATGACCCTTCCTACTCCCTTGATCGGCTACGAAAGGAAAATGATGCTATTGTTTTGGCAGTTGGAGCCACAAAACCGAGGTAAATCTGAGGGGAAAAAGAAAGCTGTTGATTATTGATAATCTTTGGAGATGTTTCTGTTTTTTTGCTCTTCCTAACAATCAGATGATGGTAGCTTAGCAAGAAAGAAAAATACTAATAATATTTAGATAATCAATATCTTAATATTCAAGATAACATGGTTGAAGAATTGATTGAATAAATTTGCTTGATGCAGGGACCTTCCTGTTCCGGGACGAGAGTTATCTGGTGTTCATTTTGCAATGGAATTCCTACATGCAAACACTAAAAGCTTGCTTGATAGTGATCTCCAAGATGGTAACTATATATCAGCTAAGGGCAAGAAAGTAGTGGTCATTGGTGGAGGTGACACTGGTACTGATTGCATAGGGACATCTGTCCGGCATGGATGTAGTAGCATTGTAAATCTCGAGTTACTTCCTCAGCCACCTCAAACTAGAGCTCCTGGCAATCCCTGGCCACAGGTTTGACATATTTATCCTCTGGTTTTTAATGATTTTATGCTGTGGCTTCCAATATGTGAAAGGAAATATAGAATATAGGCTCTTATTGGACCATTAATCATGATAAAAGTTGTCATTTATTTTAATTTTCATTTTCATTTTCCCTTTTACTTCTCGTTTTAGAGGACCAAAGTGCATTAAGACAGTAAAATCCTTTCGTTGATGTCTGCTTACTTTCGCATTGGAACCAAGCACGGTATCTTGCCAAGTAATTTTAAATTATAGATGGCAGTTCGGTTAGAGATAATACTTGGAATGGCAGAGTGTTTAATTGCACTATTTAATGGTCTAGATATCTGACCATTTCCACATTTTTCTGGAATCGTAGTGGCCTCGCATATTCCGTGTAGACTATGGACACCAAGAAGCTGCTGCCAAGTTTGGGAAGGACCCAAGATCTTATGAGGTTTTGACTAAGAGATTTATAGGAGATGAGAATGGAGCTGTGAAAGGACTTGAGGTGGTACGTGTGCTTTGGGAAAAGGATGCCGGTGGCAGGTTTCAACTCAAGGAAGTTGAGGGCTCTGAGGAAATAATCGAGGCTGACCTAGTCCTACTAGCCATGGGTTTCCTTGGGCCTGAGTCGGTCAGTATTGCAATTACTCCCCTTTTTTATAATTCTTTTTTCTGTAATAAGGTTTTAATGTAGTGAACCTGAATGCTGGTTTGATGCTTTGGTTGTTAAACTGCTTTTACTTCAGGCAACCCGAGTGCTCTGTATGGTGACTAATGTTTACTTGCAGAATTTATTTTTATTATAAATGCAGTGCAGTTCGTCGAAGTCATTTAAGATGCATATATGTTGGCATGGTTTGAGCGTCGCTCATCAATTCTTGCGCTCTTTGATTTTAACAGACTGTGGCAGAAAAATTAGGTGTGGAGCAAGACAACCGATCAAACTTCAAGGCAGAGTATGGCCGCTTTGCAACCAACGTGGATGGGGTCTTTGCAGCTGGAGATTGTCGACGTGGTCAATCATTAGTTGTGTGGGCAATCTCAGAGGGAAGGCAAGCAGCTGCACAAGTTGACAAATACTTGACCAGGGAAAACGAGGACACAAGCATCGATGTCGAGAGCCAAGATTTGGCCAAGCGACATAGGGTCCTTGCCCAAAAGCAGCAAACAGTCATGAAATAGGCTGATCTTTTGATTGTTATTGTTTGCGTCAATCTAATACAGAATAAATAGAGGAAGTTTTTCTGAAAGGAGTTGTTGACATGGGCGACCACTGCGGGAATTGAAGCATAATTTGTGGTTAAACCACCAAGGGATGCTTTAGTCCCCATTAAAGGGCGTAGGGTAAGTGACTTGCAGTAGGCTGCCGAGCAAAATCAATAATTATCCATGGGCCTGGGCTTTTATAGATAGGGATATTATGTCTTTTATATGTTTCATCTTTGTTTATAGCTTGTTTGAAGGTTCAGCTCTCATGGTTGTCTTTAAAGGAGTAATATATAGTAAGAATAATATATGTGCAGGTTTGTTTCTTCAATCGTTGATGTAGGAAGAAATGTGGGTTTTTCTATTATTTGTTACTACTAAACATTCGTTATGTTCTCTGAGATTGGGTTTCCTTTCCCATGATGAAACAGAAAACAACTTGCACGCATTTTGTCACCGAGAATTAATTCTCAGCAAAAGTGGGTCCTCGAAGGTCCATAAACGAAGGATAAGGGCTACAGTATCCTTTCCTGATCATCATCTTGTCTAGCCGACCAAGAAACAAAGAAAAGCTCATGTCAATTGCTGAAACTGAAATAGAGTGACGGTAACAATTAACATCAAATATTCTTCCTCCCTCCAGCCGTTTCACGTAATAACGTACCGAAACTATGAACATCTAATTTACGGGACATTACCAAAATTTCCTAGAACATACCTCAGGTGCAATTTAGCCCATGGTCCCCATAGCCGCGGTCATGGAAACAATACTTCGATCCTTGGAACACAATTTGACAAGGCCAAAATGAGAAATTTTCGGATTGAATTTTTAATCTACCAAAATGTTATGCAGTTTTGATGTCCAAGTCTAGAATCCGACGGTCACACCCTTGGTGAAGATACTCGATATTCCTTTGACCATGCCGGACGCTTCTCCCACCCATGGGAATATTCTTCCCATCAGCGGAAAACTATATAAATTTCTCCGTTGATTCATTTGGTAAATAACTGATAAACCAGTTCTCCTCTAAATCCATCAGCACAGGTACCACAACCAAAACCAAACCAACCATAGTGACATGATGGATTCTATCCAATTGTTCCTACTTCCTATACCTCGTTGATAAACTGAACTCTTCCCCATCGCCTATGGAAGTGTTTCAGATCTTCACAGCAACGTGGATCTCACTAAGGAAGTGATCGGTTAAATAGTGTTCCATATGCCCCCTCACCCAACTTTAGGCTTTTGAGAGGTCTGTAATCCTCCAAAAACTTGTCAATTCTTGCATCAGTTTCCCTTTTCATCTTAATGGGTTTAAAGTGAAGAAGTTGAATAGAAGGCTAAAAAGTTGTCAAAGGAATAGGCAACTCACTTGCAGTCACAAGCTTTCTTACTGACTGCAGCTGCATGAGGGAGATATAAAATGAATCATTATTTACTTTTCTCACGTTAAATTCTTTGTTTGATTGAGGATAAAAACAATTAATTGTTTAAGCAAATTTAAAGTTTCGGAAATCCTTGTTGATAAATATATTTATTCATTTTTAATATTAACAAACTTCGACTATTAGTATTTGGTTGTGGCCGTTATACTGAATTGGTCCAAGCTCTAAGAAGGACCAAGATAAAAAGCATGGCCACTGGACTTGAAACTAGCCGTTAGCAAAGCTCAAGCTGACAACGATGATGATGAATCTTACCCTTTCCTCTCCCGGCAAACCTCCGCTACCTGCCATAATATCCTCAATCCGTTCTCCCCTAAAACTCCCATTATCATCATCAGTGTCACCGTCCATCAATCGCAGCATCAACTTCGCATCCCTCAGGGAACGTCTGATCAAACACCTCGATGCGGGCCGCCTCCACAAAGCCATATCCACCCTTGATGTCATGGCCAAGCAAAACACCCATCCAGACCTCGTCACCTACTCTCTGCTCCTCAAGGCCTGCATCAGGTCACGTGACTTCCAGCTTGGTAAACTCGTTCACATCCACTTGGCTCAGTCTAAACTCGAGCTTGACTCGGTCCTTTTTAACTCGCTCATTAGTTTGTACTCAAAATCCGGCAATTGGGCCAACGCCCATAAAATTTTCGAAAGTATGGGAAATAAAAGAGATTTGGTTTCATGGAGTGCAATGATTTCTTGTTTTGCTAATAATAAAATGGAATTTGAAGCAATTTTGACATTTCTTGATATGCTTGAGAATGGGTTTTTTCCAAATGAGTATTGCTTTACAGCTGTTATTCGGGCTTGTTCGACAGCCAAGTTTTTTCCAACTGGGGAAATAATGTTAGGTTTTTTAGTGAAAAGTGCGTATCTTGACTCAGATACAAACGTTGGGTGTGCTTTGATTGACATGTTTGTTAAGGGAAATGGTGATTTGGAGTCCGCTTTTAAGGTGTTTGATAAAATGCCTGAGAGAAATGTGGTTGCTTGGACGTTGATGATAACTAGATGTAGTCAATTAGGTTATCCAAGGGATGCTATTGATTTATTCTTGGACATGGTCCTTGGTGGCTATGTGCCTGATCGGTTTACACTAAGTGGTGTCATTTCAGCTTGTACTGAACTGGAATCAGAATCATTGTCTCTTGGCCAGCAATTGCATTCTTGGGTTATACGGTCTGGATTGGCTTCGGATGTTTGCATTGGATGTAGTTTAGTGGACATGTACGCGAAGTGTACAATAGATGGGTCTTTGGATGATTGTAGGAGAGTGTTTGATAGAATGGAAGATCGTAATGTTATGTCTTGGACTGCGATTATAACGGGGTATGTGCAATGTGGAGGATGTGATAAGGAAGCAGTTGAGCTCTTTTGCAAGATGATGGAAGGTCCTGTTCCACCTAATCATTTCACGATTTCTAGTGTTCTTAAGGCGTGTGGAAATCTTTCTGATTCACGGGCAGGTGAACAGTTTTCTGCCCTTGCAAGAAAACATGGTTTGGCTTCAAATGATTGTGTGGGAAACTCTCTTATAAGCATGTATGCTAGATCCGGCAGGATGGACAATGCTCAAAAAGCTTTTGAATCTCTATTTGAGAAGAATTTAGTTTCCTACAACACTATTGTTGATGCTTATGCTAAGAATTTGGATTCTGAAGGAGCTTTTGAACTTTTTCATGAAATCACAGATATTGGAGTGGAGGTTGATGCCTTCACATTTGCTAGTCTATTGAGTGGAGCTTCAAGTATTGGTGCAATTGGCAAGGGCGAGCAAATCCATGCTCGGTTACTTAAATCGGGGTTTCAGTCAAACCAATGCATTTCTAATGCATTGATATCCATGTATGCTAGGTGTGGAAACATAGAAGCTGCTTTTCAAGTTTTTAAGGAGATGGGTGATCGAAATGTTATATCTTGGACTTCTATGATCACAGGTTTTGCAAAACATGGATTTGCTAATAGAGCTTTGGAAACATTCCATGAAATGCTTGAGGCAGGGATCAGGCCAAACGAGATCACATATATTGGTGTTTTATCAGCCTGTAGCCATGCAGGTTTGATTTCAGAGGGATGGGAAAATTTCAAGTCAATGCATAAAGAACACAAGATTGCCCCAAGAATGGAACATTATGCATGTATGGTTGATTTGCTGGGCCGATCAGGATCACTCCGGGAAGCTATTGAGTTTATAAACATGATGCCCTGCACACCGGATGCCTTGGTGTGGCGTACTTTTCTTGGAGCTTGCCGAGTCCACCATGACAAAGAGCTTGGGGAACATGCTGCAAAGATGATAATTCAGCAAGATCCTCATGATGCTGCAGCCTATATCTTACTATCGAATTTGTATGCCTCTGTAGGTCAATGGGAAGATGCGGCGGAGGTTAGGAAAAATATGAAGGACAGAAATCTGATCAAAGAAGCTGGCTGTAGTTGGATAGAGGTGGACAATAAGATGCACAGGTTCCATGTGGCTGATACTTCACACCCACGAGTGCAGGAGATCTATAAGAAGCTGGATGAAATGGCTTTAAAAATAAAGGGACTGGGTTATGTCCCTGATACAGATTTTGTACTTCATGAACTTGAGGAGGAACAGAAGAAGCAATATGTTTTCCAACACAGCGAGAAAATTGCTGTAGCATTTGGACTGATAAGCACATCAAAATCTAAACCAATTCGAGTTTTTAAGAATCTCCGTGTTTGCGGAGACTGTCATGCTGCTATCAAATACATTTCGATGGCCACAGGGAGAGAAATAGTTTTAAGGGATTCGAATCGGTTTCATCATATCAAGAATGGAACCTGCTCTTGCAATGATTACTGGTGATATTGGTTTCATCATATCAAGGGATCTATTTGAAATCTGCATTCTTGGTAAAAAGCAAATATTTCACCAAGTAGTTTCGGTCTCTGATCTTTTCTATGTCAGATGCCAGAACCGTCCACTTGCTGTCGCGGTATTGCAGATACATTCGGACTAAACAATTTGATCCTTGTTTGGCAAGTTTATCCTTTACCTCATTCTTTTTGGCCATTGAAATCGAGGCATGTACTGTTTAGTTCTTCTTTCCCGCTTGTTTGTATATAATTTTAAATTCTCTCTGCTTACTCTAGATCCGAAAATGCATGCAAGTTGTAATCTTTTTAGATTTATAGACGTTTAAAACTACAATTGTGTCATAATTTTACTTTTGATGATGTTTGATGTAAGCATGTTATTCTGAGCATGTAGTTTTTGCATTTTAATTCAAGCTTTTATGCTCTAAATACCCATAAGTCCTGATAGCTTACTTATTATGTACTTGGGCACTGAAAAGTTCCTATAGAAGGTGGTAATGAGGAAATCTTGAACCAATCCTTTTGCTACTTAATCAGTTTTTTAACTTTGGTTGGACAAGGTCGCGGTCCGGATCTTTTCAAACTTCTTGTCCAATAGGCTTTACGGCTCATTTCAGTATTTAAAAAAATTAATCATTCAAAAATATTTTTTTATATTATATATTTTATAATTAAATTTAAATAAAATATATATTTTTATTAACAAATATAAATTTAAGAGAGGACAAGCTGAATTTGTTAAGTACATTTATTTAAGGGTCAGCTCGTATGGATTGGATTAAGCTCACTGAGCCAAACTGACTTTTTGTGATGGATTTATTCACTAATAATAAATTTAGCTTTGTCCAAGAATTTCAAAATATAAAAACACAAAATTTAAACTTAATTTATTTATTTAATTAATTAATATTTAATAAATTTTAATTTTAATTTTAATATCTGTCTTTTTTGCCTCATTAGAACTTCTTTTATTAAAAAAAAAAAAAGGTAAAAAGGGGTTTCAACAGGGCATGGAAACCTATAAATTTGCCTTGGCAGCAAAGCAATTTCTGTCATTAATCATTGCTCATTGCTTGGCGGTCCAGGAGCAAGAAAAAGACCCAGGCGACTAAAAGACTTAAAAAAGCATAAGCTAAACTCCACGTGCATTGAAAAAACCTGCTTTTCTTGCAGAACAGAGGTTTGTACACCAACTAAAGACCTTTCAATTAAGTAATTGATTCTATCAATTAACTAACTAGATATTCGAGTCTCCTGACAAGTCATCTTACGTTTTCTATTCCACCAATCATATTTCAGGGGGCAAAGTTCTGTCCCCTTGAGTTTCTAAATTTTTCGCTATTAAATATATTATGGATTTTGTTAACAATGTTTCGAAGACATATTTTTACATCATATCAGATTAATTGTAATTTCTGATTAATTAAAATTATCAAATTAATTATTAAATATTACATCCATATTAGAAAATTAATGCTTGTATTATACTTTACTACTAAATAAATAGATCTTCTTGGGACGTTAGCTCAAAGATTTGATCACGAAACATCATTATCGGTAAACGTGGCCCAATGTTGGAGGTGCAATTCCCACAAGCGTCCGACCAAAATCCTACACGTGTCATCCTTGTCAGAGAAAAACACATTAATTGGAAAAGCCCTTCAGAAAACCTTAGACCCAAGCCCTCCTACCGTATGAGTGGCCACGTATTGCGATTTCTAGAGATCACTGGTGGGCCCCTTCCCTCACCCAGTCCGAATTATTGATCGTCAGATCCAATTTCACCTGTTTCCAACCAAATCACTGCCGTCCACGTCTCCGTATTTTCGGTTGTCAATAGAAGCCCATGTGGCTACCACCCATCCCATCGCCTCTAAAACAACGGCTCAAATTCAATGTTTTGTTTTATATCAACTTTGATTTGTTTTGTTCAGTTATCGCTTTTCCTTTCGATTTCATGCAGAAAAAATTGGCGAAAGGGGAAGATACTAAGGCTTCAATCTCCACCGATGAAAGATTCCAGGAGAATGATTTCAGATTCCGGTGATTTCAGTGGACGTACAGTTATCAGAACCGAGAACTCTAGCCGGAGAAGTTGGAAGTGTACGTGTCAGAGGATGATGAATATGACCATCTCGGGAAACAGCAGCAACGGCGATAAAGACAAGAATCTTCTTCTTCATGGATCAAACCCAAGCAGAAACGGTTTAATGGGAACATCACCTTCGTTGTCTTCTTCTTCATCAAAGCAATCATTGTCAGAGGAGAAAGGCATCGCTTTAGCCGATTTCGGAGAGGAAACTTGCAAGAAAAACGATGATGTTCAGACTTTAGGGTGCACGTCCCATGGGTTACTATCAGTTATTGGTCGGAGAAGAGAGATGGAAGATGCAGTGAAAGTGGAGTTAGGTTTTATGGTCAAAGGAGGGGAAAAGTTCGATTTTTATGGAGTCTATAACGGACACGGCGGGTCCAGGGTGGCGGAAGAGTGTAAGGAAAAGTTGCATAAAGTGTTGACGGAGGAAATAGTGGAGGATAATAAGGAAGGAAATGGGATTGATTGGGGAAGCACGATGAAGAGATGTTTTGAGAAGATGGATGAAGAGGTGAACAGAGGGAGGTTGGGGGAGGAGATGGTGGGCTCGACGGCGGTGGTGGCGGTGGTTGGTAACGGAAAGCTAGTAGTGGCGAACTGCGGGGACTCTAGAGCTGTGCTCTCGACGGGTGGTGTTGCTGTTGCCTTGTCTTTTGATCACAAGGTAATATTTATTATTTACTATGTATATACGCTTTTTCATTGTTTTGAAACATTTTCATATGCTTCATGTTTTGCCATATTTTCTGCTGATAAAATTGAATGGAATACTGTACATTTCGCTGTTTTCTTTTTTTTTTTTTTGTAAACTTCTATCCCAGTACTTTATCTTTAAGCCATTGGCGGATAAAGCGATACAAAAATCAAGAAGCCAGTCAAGCCAAAGGATCTTGTTTATGTGCTAATAAACATGAGATTTTGAGTCGTAGAATTCAGAATATAACATGGATCTGCAGTTGGGTAAAGATTAAGAAAGAGCGAAACCTTGTAGGTTGTGGCGTATATAAGCCATCAAAGCCTAGATTTAATTCAGATAAAACTATGTACATGAGGTGAGAGTTTATATGGGATATGGGACTAAATCTGAAGGCTGAATTGATCTAATGAGATCAACGACGAGCGTGGCTAGAACAGCCTTGCTTCCAATCTTAAACTTGGCTTTACAAATGTTGATTAACAAAATCTGCCATGGAAGTTTTTGTTCTCGTTTTCTCCATTAATTAGAAATGTTTGGTTTACCGCATGTATAGCTAGTCCTTTGAAGCTTTTCTTTCATTTGTTGTTTTGCACAAATAATGCGAAGTTGGCTATAAATGGTTTAAAATCGCCAACTTTTTAGAGGTAAACAAGAGTTGGATTGACTGTGCATATAATGCGTGTGGCACGGATTATACAAAATGTAATCTTCAAGGTTATTTTAGCATATAATATATTGCTGCTTCTATAAAAAAATATTAATGTGAATATGTGATGCATACCTTTTAACAGTGTCATATTGAAATAAGAATGTAATAATTTATCAAAAAAATTGTCATACATAAATTCTATGTTCGTGGAGTTTTCAATTATTTTAAAATATTTTTATCTAACTCGTAATTAAATATGCGCATAAAAATGTAATCTTTAATTTAAATAAATATGTGTTAACGTATATTTATATATGATATTTATGATTTTTGAATGCAAATAATACAGTGCATGCTGAAAGCATGATAAATGGGGGGATTGACCCCAAGCAGAATGTCTTGCTGCTTTTCTTTTAAGGGTACGATACTTGCGTTTGAGATTTCACTCAAACTCGGTTGGGTTTAGGGTTAAATACTCAATTTACTTCGAAGTTCAAATTCCTTCCAATTAATTATCACGAAGTTATGAACTTCGTAAAAAGTTATGCGCGCCGTCTAATTCTATCAGCTACCTGAAGTATCAATATTGTTTCATTCGTTCTCTTTCCTTTCCTTTTTTTCTTGAATCTTCAAGTGGGATGAAACTATGGCTTTCGTTATAGTTTAGCAGCAAGTAATTCAGCACATTGACACGTTAATTCTTTGTGCAAAGCCTGAC
>JBBYHO010000005.1:19097415-19107584 GCA_038382025.1 Adansonia gregorii
TGAAATTTGCTTGTGCACAATTAGGCTTAGAATTTCTTAGAATTTGCTTCCAACACTTGAAAGAATGTAAATTCTCCAAAGATCATAAAACTAAAAAAAAAAAACAAAATGAGAACAAAATATTTTCAAATGTATTTCTTAAATATCTGATCATATATAAAGAGATCTTTATTTGTAGTTAAATTATTCGTACATCAATGATTTAAATTAAATATAATAAATAATTAAATTTTATATTTATTTATAAAATTTAAAATCTTAGATAAATTTAAATTTGATTAACATTTTATTTAATTTTAAATATGCTAAAATAATTATTTTCTACTGAAGCTATAAATTGTAGAAATTGAACTTAAATCTAAAAAAAAAATAAAATAAAAACAAAATATTTTCAAATGTATTTCTTAAATATCTGATCATACAATAAAGAGATCTTTATTTATAGTTAAATTATTCGTACATCAATGATTTAAATTAAATATAATAAATAATTAAAATTTATATTTATTTATAAAATTTAAAATTTTAGATAATTTAAATTTGATTAACATTTTATTTAATTTTAAATATGCTAAAATAATTATTTTCTACTGAAGCTATAAATTGTAGAAATTGAACTTTTTAAAAATTTATCAAAAATTAAACTTCTTCTCATGAGTTAAATTATTTGATGTACTTTACATTTTTAAGCTTGAAGTGATTAGTGCGGCCACGCGGACGTACATGATGGGTCTCGGAAACGCCATTTCCAATTCCATCAAGACAAAGCTGAACCTGCAAAAACGGTGTGAAGAGTAAAGGCTGAAAGAGCAAGGCTGAATAACAATGAAACCTTTTTTTTTCCTCAGTAAACCTTGCCGCTCGGTATTTGGATTCTCCAGATTATTCAGAGTCTCGTTCTAAGTCTGACCGACATTAAGACCTGGCAAGATTTTCTTATCAATTTAAATATATATATTTCTTTATTTTTTTCCCTACAAATTCAGATTTTATTTTATTTATTTTATTTTACTTTTTTGCGCTTTGCTTTCTTGTCATATTCTTATTTAATACGTTCATTGCGTTGTTTGATCTCTGCCACTAATGTGATTTTTTCATTTTTCATTTTTTTTCTTTTGTTTATTCATTTCATTCGAGTTTGAAAAGCGGAAGTTTAGGCCATTTTTTGTCTTCAAATCGCTTTTTAAACCCTAATTCTTTCCCTTTAGAAAATTTAACAGATAGAATCGGAGATTCGCTTTACTTCTTCTTTTTTCATTTAATTCTTTTTTTGTATCTGTTTATTTCTGCAATAAGAGCAAAAAAAAAAAAAAGTAATAGAGGTTAACTTGGCCGTAATTGCAATAAATAGCAGTTTATCGCTAACTGTAAGTTTCTATCCAACTAAAATGGATTTGAAAATTTTCGTTTCCATTACGTAATTTGATGGAAATTTGCTTCCCTTCTCCCTCTTTTCTCTCTGTAATTTTTCTTGTTGATGTATTCAGACCAACCGAGAGCCTTTTGAAAATCTTGACTTTGATCATTTCTAGAAGCAGTTGCTATTTTTCAAATTATTTGAGAAATGGAAGAAAATAAATTCAAAAAATAGAAAAAAAAATTACATAGCTTATAATCTTTTCCCTTTTAGAATCGAGAAATTCTGACTTTTTTAATAATTAGGGATATGTAAGTTCAATGATTGTGCTTTTGGTTTTGTTTCCTTCGTTATTATATGATATCAGAATGTTCTTGCTTTACTATAGGTAATTAGATTATTCTTAATTTATTTTCCTTTATCACTTTCACGACCCAAAACCAGTATGCCTTTTTAATAATTTTTTTTTGTTTCAAAAGAATACTACAGCTTTCCATGATAGCTTTGAATTATAAAAAAAAATAATAAAAAATTGGCCTGGAATTCTACAGCTAAAGTTTTCTTGTGTATCACACTCTTTTTTCTTTTTTCTTTTTTCTTTCTTCTTTTTTCTTTAATTTCTTTTTTCCCTCTTGGAGGCTTAGTACTATATGTTAACAATGGTGAGGAACGTATAACCCTAGTGCTTGAAGAACAACGAATCTGATGCTTTTTTTTTGGGAAATTTGGCAAATAACTATTTTTTTTTAAAAAAAGAAACATCGTTACTTCTTTACTGTATCATCATGGATATTTTGTTTTTGAATTTTTTTACTAAAGATTTTAATCTGCATGTGCCTAAATAAGTTGGTTTTTTTCTTTTAATTTTTTTTTAATAATAAGGGATCTTATGAATTTGTTTTGATATATAGAGGCTGGAGCCGAAGAAGATAAAGATAATCTATGGTGGAAGACGCAGGAAGAGGTTTGGAATGCCAGAAGATTATGGGTGGGAAGGTGAATAATGGGAATGGCTCAGAGAAGGCTATCCCTTCTTGTTGCTTGAAGGCCAGGGCTTCTGCCCCTGAGCTTGAGGCTAAATGCCATTCTACTGTTGTTTCTGGGTGGTTCTCGGAATCTCGGTCTACCTCTGGTCATTATCTATGAATTATTTTTTTCGTGCTCTTTTTCGTTATTTACCAGAATTACTCGGTTCGATCTTTATTTTTCTTTTTTATTTACTCGCAGATAAAGTTGGTAAAATAGTCTACTTCAACAATCCTATGTGGCCTGGTGAGCTTTTAATTTCCTCTGTAATTTATATGTGTTTGAAATTCTTTCAAAATATCCTTTTTCCTGTCACAATTATTTTTCTATTTTTTTCTTTCCGTAACAAAGGAAATCTGGTGACAATTTCGTTCAGTTGCAATTCGTTACCTTCTCAAAGTGCTGCTGTACCCATTGCCGTTTGATAATTTATCAAAGTAACTTATTCTATGAAATGAGAGCTTAACAGCCCTGAGTTGAACTAGTAACAACCTCTCGCACGTTAACCATATCCGTTGTTGACAATGTTACAAGTTTTTGCTGTAGGAGAAGCACACTCTCTGAAAGTTGAAAGCATTTTGTACAAGGCAAAGTCAGACTATCAAGAGGTCCTTGTTTTTGAGGTTTGATATTTTTACTCTGCTTTTTTTATTTCCAATATTGTCTACCTCTAATTCAGTTTCTTTCTATCTATCTATTTCATTTTTTTGTGCCTTACTTCGCTTCCTTCTGTGTTACATTTATTATGCAATCTTGCTAATGAAGATACTTTTTCTGCAGTCATCAACCTACGGAAAAGTTCTTGTTCTTGATGGTATAGTTCAGCTGACTGAGAAAGATGAATGTGCATATCAGGAGATGATAGCGCATCTTCCACTTTGTTCGATTCCATCTCCCAAAACTGTAATCTCATCTTATCTAAGCATAGGTTTTTCCCCCTCTATATCTGGCAGTCAGTAATTTCCCTTTTATCTTGCTGATATCATTATCCATTGATGAACTTATCATACTTTCTCTCTTTCAATTTCTAAATTGGCATTTGAAATTATTTTTTCTAAGATTGCAAAATCAGGCATTCTGTGTGAAATTTTGTGCTAGAAAGCCTTTTGAAAATTGGTTAGTCTTTTCTGTCGTAAAAATTGTGAGATATATCTCCTAAGCTATTCGATTGATTTAAAGTTCTTGAATCCTGTTTAACCTCAAATTTTCTCTACTTTATTGGATCTTTACTATCTAACCTCAGTTCCAGAAAGATTTTACTTTAGCCTTAAGGTGGTTTCATGTTGATTTTTAGCTAAATATTGGATGCAGGTTCTCGTTGTTGGAGGTGGTGATGGTGGGGTTCTTAGGGAGATTTCTCGGCACGGTTCTGTCGAGCACATTGATATATGTGAAATAGATAGGATGGTTATAGACGTATGCTGTATTTTAGTGACTCTTCTTGTTTTCTTTCTGTTTACCTTTTGTCTGGAAATGCACGTTTTGATGGCCGTATATAACATTCGCGTTATTCTAGGTTTCCAAGAAGTTCTTTCCGGAACTAGCTGTTGGATTTGAGGATCCTCGTGTTCATCTTCATGTTGGTGATGGTATGTCGAAGATTATTTTACTTGCTTCTTTTATAGTCTTTTTTCCTGTGAAATTTTCTGTCGAATGGTCAAGCATAATGCTATAATTCCCAAGCTGATATTTTTACTTAATCTTCACAGCTATTGAGTTTCTTCGTCATGTTCCAAAAGGGAAGTATGATGCAATCATTGTTGATTCATCAGATCCTGTAGGTATGTTGTAATATTTGGTCCATTAAAGTTTTATTTATAGCTTTAGTGGTATGCAGATACCAAAACACAAAACTTTTGTTTATTCTAACATGACCCCAAAAAAAAAAGGGAAGAAGGGTTAGGAGTATGAAAGTTGTTTGATGGTTTCTTAAAGAATATGTATGTGGTGCACTTTGCCTAGATGCTTTGTTGTGACCTGTGAGTTTTGAAGTGCTTTGGGGATGTTACAACACAAAATCTGCAAATTAATTTTGGTTTTAAGACTCAACATCCTTTAACTTTTCACATGGCGTTTTTGTTTGCAATTTAGGTCCTGCTAAAGAGCTTGTAGAGAAACCATTTTTCGAGACTATAGCTCAAGCATTAAGGCCTGGTGGTGTCCTTTGTAATATGGCAGAGAGTATGTGGCTTCATACGCATCTAATTGAAGATATGATTTCTATTTGCGGAGAAACATTCAAGGATTCTGTTCATTATGCATGGGCAAGTGTTCCAACTTATCCAAGGTATCGAGTTAAGCTGGCTTGTTCCCATATTTTATTTTAGATATTAATGATGCTTTTGTCAGTAGCAAATTTATCAGTTATCATTTACCAATTGCGGAACCATCTTCAGAATCATCAAGTCTATCTCATTGCTGGCTTCTTACTTCTTACTTCTTACTTCTGGTTTCTGTTTTCCTTTTCCTTTTCTTTTCAATACAGTGGTGTGATTGGTTTTCTGATATGCTCCACGGAGGGGGGGCAGCCTGTTGATTTTCTGAATCCCATAAACCCTATTGAGAAGCTAGACGGAGCTTACCATCATAAGAGAGAACTTAGATTTTACAACTCAGAGGTGAGAACTCATATCTTGAAGTCCATTCTTCATTCGTTTCAGCGGGGTACTCAGTGCCTCTGCTATGAGGCATGAAATGGACGTCAAGAGTGATGGGACATTTTTTTTCACTTGATGATATAGCATCTTAACGTCTGCAAGTCACATCCCTTTTGTTATAGTTTCTTTTGTTACCTACTGTGGGTCTACAACCATCCCATTCCTGCTTGTTTTACAGTGGGTCTTTTCTACTGGCACTGTATGTAGTCTTTGTCATTTAACCTCCATTGGTAGGCGGGAAATAAGAAGGAAAGGAAGGAAAAAAAAGGTTTAATTTAATGGTTGAGCTACGTAACATGTGCTACTTTGTAGCTGAACCATTAGATTAAAACTTTTCCCTTCCCTTTTCTTTTCTTCCTATCAAGCAGAGCCTCGCCTACCCTGATTGTAGATCTTAATATTTCAATCTCTTGGAATTAGCAATGTCGTAGAACAACATTAGTAAAGACCATTGGTAATATGTGAAGATTTCTATAAATGTGCATGAATTGTTATGCTCTTATGGATGGTCAATAAAAGGAAGATGCAAATTAGTATTGTGGTAATGTTATGAATTCTCCTGTTAGAAATCAAATATATTTCTGTTTCTATTTTGACAGATGCATAGAGCTGCTTTTGTGTTGCCTTCATTCCTGAAGAGGGAGGTGAGGCTACTTTGAGACTGTGCGGCCTCAGAACAAGGAATCCGTGTCTCCTAAGCAAAATATGTAGCGGTCCCGATTGGTTACTTAACTTTTCTCATAAACCGAAATACTCCCATTTGACAGTAAATAAATGTTTTCAACATGTAGACGCAGCTTGGAGCCATTCTAGTTTTTATGTATTATGGTTTTATTTGAACGAATACTTGGGATGGGACTTACCATATATGGTTTTGTTATGCAGCAGGGTGTTTTGGTTTGATGAGTGTGTGCTTCAAATGTCTTTCAAGTCTGTGTTCTGGATTTGAAAACATTGAATACACCTGAAGATGGAAAAGTAAGATACCCCATTGCATTGCATGTTTTATTCGTAATAATTGTTGCAGTTTGCGTTTATAAGTCCGGTCCGTGTTGGCTTTTGCATGTTTCTGAAAATAGCGGCTTGGCTTCCTCGGGAGGGGAAATACTATAGAGGTTAAGCGAATGGGTAAGAAAAAGATAAAGCTGTTTTTTTTTCAAGACTTGTTCACGGATGGTTACTTGTATAAGTTCAAAAGTCTATTTGCTATTTCAAAGGATCTAAATAAAATTATTTGACTCTAAAAATAAATTTAGATAAAAAAATAGACTTGAGCCATGCTTACACGTGAAGTTATCCGTGTTTTAAAATTTAATAAAAAAATAAAAATTAAATAGAAATAATTTTTAAAAAATTATAGATGAAGTTGGATGTTGTGAGTTATGCATTTATAAATATAAATATGCGTGTATTTATCCAAATTTGTGACTAAAATTTTGGTAAGAATCGGGATTGAAGTAACATTGTAGTGTTTAAATTATATTTAGACTTGTCTGGGGTAAGACCTGTCCTGGCGTGGACCCACTGTATTTCTTTGCATGTAGCTGGCATTTTGGGTGCTAAGTTGCTAATTGATTTTACGAAGAAAGGAACTTACAGTTCCTACTTCACCAACTTTAACCATCAGAAGATAGGGTCCGAGTCCTTATCCCATTTTCCATAAAATTATCTGTTTATCTAAAATCCTTGAATTTACCATTGATATTTTTTTTTAAAAAAAGGTCATTAGTATACCGTTAATTGATTGCTGCACAATAATATTCAATTAGTCAAGCGTCGATTTCTCTTTCTTTTTTTTTTTTTTTTGAGTTCGGCTTTATTAGATCTATTCATATTCGGCCGAGACAAGTTAAGTTTGAAACAAAGATTTTAAAATTTATATTAATCCGATTAAAATTATTATTTAATAATAAAAATAATATTTAAATATATAAATAAAAATAAAAATTAATATTTTTATAATATGACAAATTGTTTGAATTTTCAAATCGCCAATTAAGTGCCCGTATAATATATTGGTATGCTTGAATCATGCCTTTGGTCTACGTTGCTGACTAAAGTACTCGAATAATACATTGGAATGCGTCCGTGCTATTTAATTATTTTTTTAATATATTTTGATTTAATTCATTTTTTGTACAAATACTAGTTCATTAATGGTCAGAGATTCAATCCGGACACTAATATCAGTCCATGCACATCTATCTATGCCACCAATTAAGTTTTTTTTTTTTTTTTTCTAATACCTTAATAATTTCAATTCAAATAATCCAAAAAATTAATGATATTGGTCAAGAGAAACAAGTATTTAAGATACAAAATTAAAATATACATATATATATATATATATAAATCAGACCAGACCAGACCACAACCCTTCTTTGTCACAAAATTTATATCGACTTTTAAAATTAAATCTCAAATACAACTCTATTTTGGTGATAAACACTCCGACACGATGCGGTAGCCATTATTAGAGGTCCAAGCTTTGAATCTAATGGATTCTGCCATGATCGAATCTGGAACGCGAAAGCCTCTCACTTTCAGCACCTAAAATCGCTCCATCGTGGGAAGGTACCAAATAAATTCTGGCTTTTTTTATCATTTTCTTTTAACAATTAATCTTGATTTTCTTCGCACCTGATCGTTTAGTTAAATAATTGATGCATATTCCATTTTATTTGATGAGTAGAATTGGAATCTTCTACCTCCAAATTTTAAATCTTGAATGTTGGTAAAAAAAAAAAAAATCTCGATTTTCCTACCGCAACCAAGGCTAGTCTTCTCAATTTGGGGGGGGGGGGGGGAAGCCAAGAAAAAGGTTCGTGATTTTGTGATTTTTACTTAGAATATGTATGATATAGGTTTCTTCTCTCAAAAGAAGTCTTAGGGTGGAAAGAAAATTTGAGGAGACTGATACAAGCAAATTCCGCGTGCTGAACGAAGTGAAATGTTTTAAAGAATGACAGTGAAACGACTCGTTCTTAGGATTATTAAATGGTTATATGTTTGTTATGTTCTTTTATTTTTCATTGTTGTCGTATTTGGCTGTGTAAGTTGCAATCAATGTTACAATGGATATGAATGAGAACACCAAAAAAAAATATTTTTTTTTTCCTTCTGCCTCTGTTCTGGTCTTTCCCAAATTCTCTATTCTTCTCTCTAATCCCTTATTCCAAATTTCTTCTCTAATTTGGCACATAATAAATGGTATCAGATCTGTCGATCTTGGTTTCGGCAAATGGTGGAGCGATGCTATCGGAGGAGATGATGGCTCAGTTAGAAGAAAGGTTTGCCCGGTTAGAATCTCTGTTAGATAGCTCGTTGGAACGACTTAAAACCGAAATCCATGCTAATTTCTAAAATTTTTGCACTAAAGCAACACAAATGCTTGATCAGATGTTGGCAAGAATGACAGCGCATCACAGATTAAGAATCTATGCTCCATGCTCAAGCTCTTGGTTTTTCTCAAGTACATGATCTCATCATATTTTAGCGAGGTTATTTTAATCCTCCTAACAGCAACATTAAGCATACCTACGGTCCTAATTTCAGTCTAGCTTCTCTGGGTTATAATCTTTTCATGGATGCACCGGCAGCAACAACGTTTAGATTTAAGCATCGGGACAAGGACATCTTGAAGAAGCCTTCTCGGAGAAGTGATGCCGTCGTATTCATCATTGCTTGGATTTTATTCTGCTATTTGGTAATAGAAAGGAGTAATTATGTTTTTGATGATTCACTAGAGGGTTGCAACAAAATGAGTCAACTTTGCACGTTTTATGCCATGGAATTGGAAGGTATGCATTCGGTTGCACCAGCCGTAGACTTAAAAACCTCTTAAGATGCAGCAACTTCTGGAAACAATTGCTGAATTGGAAAGTCATCTTTTTATAACACTTGATCTAAAATGGAAAGACATAGTAGAACATTTTCATGGGCCGAAGTAGTCCTTGAAGATACGCTTCCACGAGTTGGAAGACCAAGCAAAGGGGTTTAAGACAACGACAAGGGAAGCTCGAGAAATGTTGCAGAAGCGTGAAGCAATTAGTGTAGCCAAAGAACAAGCTTCATTTGTGAACTTACAAGAAAAGAGAGATGCTGCTGTTTTTGTCAATACTAATGCTTTAAAGAAGCATAGGAAATTATCATCTGAGGAGTATGTTGATGCCAATTATGATGGAAATGAACTGCCAGTTGAGGATGAACCATCTGATTCTATAGCATCTACAAGTAACCTGAAGGAGATCAGAAAGTTCATTTGAGAATCGAAACAGTGGTGCACGAGTCTCGTCCTTGAGGAGAAGGATGTTTTCAACAAAGGGGTATTGATACAGGCATATTCCGAGAGAGTAAATGAAGTGAAATGTTTTAAAGGGTGACAGTGTAACGACTCGTTTTTAGGATTATTAAATAGTGCATGTTTGTTCTTTTCTTTTATTTTTCATTGTTGTCGTATCCGGCTATGTAAGTTGCTATCATTGTTACAATGGATATATATGAGAATACCATAAAAATATAACTACCTTCTCCGTCTGTTCTGATCTTTCTCAAGTTCTCTATTCTTCTCTAATCCCGTACTCTAAATTTCTTCTCTAATTTGGCACGATAGAGAAAAGCAAAAGGATAAGAAAACATATTTTTTTCTTTTTGTAAGAAAGATGGAAGAATGAAAAGAAAAAAATAATTTTCTTTCTTCTAATTCCTCGGTGTAATTAAAAAAATAAAAATTATATTATTTTGTCATTATACTATTTATAAATTAAAATGAAAAAGTAAAATATAAAAAAAATATTATAAATATACGTACCTTAGTTACATCGTTCTCATTTCTTTTTTTTTTTCAATTTAAAGTAATTTATTATTGTTAATAGGTGCAAAAAATGATTATCTTCTAACTTTATTTCCCTTTCTTTTTTCTTTTTCCAACTAAGTTCACTCAAAATTTTTTTTTTTTTTTTCACTTTTTTACTCTTCTCTCTCCATCTTTCTATTTTTACAGCTGACACATACACCTTCAAGAAATCCTATTTTAGTGAAAGCAAACAAAACATGGGCGTAAATTTCGTGTTTTCGCTTATATCTGAATTGGATTCTAGAAAAAAAAGTGTTTTTTTTCTTTCACCTTT
>JBBYHO010000005.1:19118329-19133524 GCA_038382025.1 Adansonia gregorii
ATACACACGTTGCTTCATGAATTAAATAGAAATTACGTAATAGAGTGGCACCTAGCTTTTCTTATTTAAATATTGTTTTTTAAAAGAAGATATATATATATATATATTATACCACTTATTAAATTAAACATTCAGATTTTAAAGTGAATAAAAAATTAAAATTTAATATCAATTATAGTATGATTTTATATTATAAAAATAAAAATCAAGCATGCTATTTTCTAAAATATGAATAATTATTTTGTAAACAAATTATAGAATAAAAAAGTTTTAGATTAATGAAGTTAGTTATTACATACCCTAAAAAAAATTATATCTTATGCTTAATTTTTCAAAATTATTATTTTTTTATTTTAAAAATTGCAATTATTTAGAAATTAGAATGCAAATTCTAAGCGCGAGCGCAGAAGATCAGCCTCCAAAAAGGAAGATCCACGAAGAGTGCCGCGTTGCCACTTCTCTTCGGTGCTGCCAAGCTACTGCATCTCTCTACAAATTTCTTCAAGTCACTTTATCTTTTTCTCCAATCCTCTCTATATCTCTAGGGTTTCAGATTCTCCTCTCGGTTCTTTTTCGAGAGAGAACCGCTTCGCTAAGTGGTCGATTCCTACTAGTCAACGCTTCTGATTCGGATTCTCCACGTGTTACAACCTGGATCCGATATTTATTTCCGGTTTCATTGATCCGATCCGGTCCTTTTATCCAAAGTTTCGAGGAGAGCTCCTTTTTGTTTGTATAGTTTCGCTTAAATTTGACCGAAAATGTTGTCTATTTTGATTCAATCCCTCTTGCATTATTTATCAGCTTAAGAAATGAATCGATTACTCTGAAAAGCAAATGTGAGATTTTGATTCCTCTCCGGATTTTTTTCTCCTTCTATTATGCTCTAATCGGAAATCACAGCTTAATAATGTTTCTTTTTTGCTTCTTATGGATATTAAATATTGTTCATTAAAAAATATATACTATTATTGTATTCAAATTTAATATGTAATGATTCATTTTGGTTGGAAGATATTGAGCCTATATGAATTACTGGAGTTAGTTGTGTATTATTTGATTCAACGATCATTAGGAATTGTTTAGTGGGATGAATAATTATATTATATTTATATATTTCAATTTCGTAGTTAAAACAGTTTGTTAATTTTTTAATTTTTATAATTGTTTTTGATTTTGGTATGTAGCATTGTTCGTGGCTTTTGAAGATCTGGCATTAAAAGGCCATAGGCGGAAACAAGTTTAGATGGTATGCAACAGTTTTTTAAAGAGTGTCATTGCTCAAACTGGGTATATAGGAACAATCTTAAACCAGACAAGGGTGCACTTACGAAGTACTGGAAGGACTTTCTATGTCGGTGCTGGATTAACTTTTTCGTGGAATCGTGAATTTCGAAGAAGTGCTAAGATGATGGTTGATTCAGGTGCAACGGCAAGCCAGGGTCACGTCGTCCATACTTTCCCGGATAAAGATGATGGCGGATATGTTAGTGGAGGATGGAAAAGGTAAATATTAGTTTTCCTCCTGTTTTAATTAGTTGTTTTTATCATAGACACCGAGCTTTAAATATAGCCAGTTTTCGTGAATGTCATGATTTGTTTTGAATTAAACATGCATACTGTTGGTTCTAAATTTTTAATATGATTTTGTTTCTGAATAAATGTTGCTAGGAGTTACTTGTATACCGGTTAATTATTATTTAGTCAGATTTGATCTGTTCTATGCATTTTCGGAGTTTGGTTCAATGAATGTGTTGCCTAGTCATGGAAAGCTAGATTTTGTTTTGCCATTGATTGTTTATGCAGTCTAAGAAATTCAATAATGTCAAATTTACATGCGTGGTATGGTAATTCTTAGTCTCAGAAAATTTCGTGTGGTTTCCATAGTGGAATAACTGAAAAAGACTTTTTAGTAAATTTCTATTAATGTATTGCTTTCTACAATCGTCACTTTCATAAGTAGTCTGCTTTCCAAGTTCTTCATAGAAATCTTGCAACTCGCTGGATTTCTACATTTTGCCTGCAATCGTCATTCCTTGCCTCTACAAGGTAGAAGGTGTTGCCTATAGCGCATGAATGGCATTTTATTTGTTGATTTTGATGTGTAAGAGGGCTTCAGATTTGTCTAGCTTTTTCTTCGTATATGTGATGTTATTAACTAACTTTAGTTTTAAAACCACACTTACATGGTAGATCTCTCTTCTCATTTGGCAGTGAAGATGGAAAATTAAGCTGTGGGTATTCAAGTTTCAGGGGAAAGAGAGCAACCATGGAAGATTGCTTTGATATTAAAACTTCCAAGATTAATGGGCAGACAGTCTGCTTGTTCGGAATCTTTGATGGTTAGTTTCTATCTTATCATCTATTGCCTTGTAGCATGGTATGAAATTAAAAATATTGCATATTCACTGTAAAACATTATTTGAAAGCACTTAGAAGGCACCATCAGACATGATCATTGGAGAAGAATGCAGTCTACAATGCGGGGCTAGTCTTTCCCCAGGATTTGGACTTCCACAACCACAATACCGATAGCACAAAGAAATGCTAAAACGTAGATTTGTCTTGATGGTATGATATGTATGTGGTTTAAGTCTGTGCACAGGTCATCTGATCACGTAGTAGATTGGGACATGCTTAGAACTAATTAGGGGCACGAGCGTCCAAAGTTGCCTGGATCAAAGATAGACAAAGTTCTAAATTATGTTTGTCGAAGTTTTCTTCTGATTTCATTTAAATCAGAGTTGAAATCCTTATGTGATTGTGACAATCAAACTGTATTATTTTTGTTTTATATCTCAAAAGTGCCCTTGATGGATGATTTGAGTTTCAACTTATTTATACTATAACTCATCCTGGCAATGCATCTTTGGATGATAAGTAACATTTCCCAAGATTAAGATGTCTTTGATATCTGAGAATGATGGTTTTCGTCGATTCGCGTTTTAACTAATTTTATGTGCACTTGCAGGGCACGGTGGTTCTCGTGCTGCTGAGTATTTGAAACAAAACCTTTTTGAGAAACTAATGAAGCATCCGCAGTTCATGACTGACACCAAACTTGCCATAAGTGCGTTCAAGATTTCTGTTGTGCTGTCTTTATGGAGCACTTAAATTATTGCATGTCCTTTGTTGTCAGGACTTCATAGTGGATCCGTGCATTTGCCTTTTTTGGTCTAACTCTGTGATTTGCATTCAGATGGGCTTGTGTCCATGTAATATTATCAATCCATTTTTGGAAATTCTCTGTTATTCATATTGGTTTCGTTGGCTATGCTTCAGGTGAAACATATCAGCAGACTGATGCAGATTTCTTGGATTCCGAAAGAGATACTTATCGAGATGATGGTTCAACTGCTTCAACAGCAGTGTTGGTTGGTAACCATCTATACGTTGCCAATGTTGGAGACTCAAGGACTATAATATCCAAGGCTGGAAAAGGTATTCTATGCATTTTTTATTGCATATTAATATGCTAGTTTCAAGTGCTTTAGTTCATGCATTTACGTTTTTTTCCTTTAAATACTATTACTTGAATCATGAATTGTTCCTTGAAATTGCGTGGAACTAGTAAATGGAAGAAAGCCAGCCTCCATTTTCTGAAAGCGTTTATGTTTTTCTGTATACTGTCCATTGTTTATTATATATAGATAAATAGTCATGTCAAATTATTTTGTATTTAGACTTGTTGGGTTATCTTAACCTCGTTATCTTTTTACTCATTAGTTTGCTTGGTAATTGTTCATAAGTATGATCTATATATGATATGAAATTGGTTTTACTGTTTGAGTGATTGGTTTATCTTATATATGATACTCATGGCTTTGTTAGAGTAATCTGCACTTGACATGAAAATGAATATTGAGAATTGTTAATTTGCAAATTGGGATTTCCTAAAAGCAGCTTCTTTTCTTTTTAAAGCAATCCCTCTCTCTGAAGATCATAAACCAAATAGAAGTGATGAACGGAAGAGAATTGAAAATGCTGGAGGGATTGTTATGTGGGCAGGTAAAACTGTTTAAAAATCCAGCTTGTCTTATTTAAGTCAAGAAATATTTTCCTTCATGTCTGGTGCTTAAATTGAAGTGCTAGCTCCTGAAGGTTTATAGTGAATTTCTTGTTGATCATGTTATCAGGAACTTGGAGGGTAGGAGGTGTGTTAGCTATGTCTCGAGCTTTCGGCAATCGCATGTTGAAGCAATTTGTTGTTGCAGAACCTGAGATTCAGGTGATCCTCAAAATCATATGTCAATAAGCTAGTAATCTTTAATCATCACTACGTTTAATTTTGCAATTGCTTTCTTCCATTGTATTGCCATAACTTTAATAGTAAAGACTCATTTAAGGAAAACTTCAACTCATGAGAAAATGTTGAAGTTGTAGCTCTTTTGTTTTCGTCTTTCCTCATTGACCGTAACCATCCAAAAGTCAAATTTAATTTGATAGAATTAGATGCTGGAGTAAAAACTTACTCATGTTTGTTCTTTAATTTGAATATAACGGTGAAAACCTTTGATCATTTCCACTTTTACCTTGAGTTCTACTTTTCCTTGCTCCATCATAAACCCTTTTTTTTTTTAATTTCTGTTATATATATATATAGTGATCTGACTACAATTCACGTAGCATTTGACTTTGAGGTGGTAGGTTATGAAAATTGGATTAATGTGAGATTTTTATTCCTTAATATTTTTTTTCCCAGGATATAGAGATAGATGAAGAGACCGAGTTGCTTGTGCTTGCTAGTGACGGATTATGGGATGTAGTGCCTAATGAGGTAACCTTTCTGACATGTTCGTTCACTTGTGCATGTTTGCACTTAATTTTCCATCCAAGTATCAGGCATGCACCTGGTATTGTTTTTGAGGAACGTCTGGGAATAAAAGTACTAGTTATTCAGGACTTTAGAACTTGTGAAAAGGAAAGAAAAATACAAGGGACAAAACCAACTCGTATGAGCTTGGTGATTTGACAATGTGTTCCAATAAACGTACAATTATTCAGGACTTTTAAACTTGTGAAATGGGGGGGGGGGAATAGAAGGGACAAGGCCAGCTCACACGAGCTTGCTGATTTGACAATGGGTTCCAAGAAGATTAGGTTGGTTGATCTTTCAATGCTTGAGTAACAAGAACATTGGAAATCCCTGCTGTATTATTAGGAAATTTTTTCTTGCATGTTTGCCTGTTATAAGTTAAATCTATGTTTTCCAGGATGCTGTTTCACTTGCCCGAGTAGAAGAAGAACCAGAGAGAGCTGCTAGAAAGTTGACCGAAACTGCATTCACCCGGGGGAGTGCCGACAACATAACATGCATTGTGGTGAGATTCCACCATGACAAGGCAAATCCAGTTAATCCCAAGCATGATTAAAAAAATCCTTTATATTATTGCATTTGCATGTTTAGATTTATTGACAATTTAGTTAGTTTAATTTTGAAATCTGCGTTTGCCTTATGGCCAATGTTGCATATATATCAAGGTGACAATTTGCTTATTCATTGGTTTTTTTTCTTTTTTTCCCTTATGTACGAGATGGAATACATGGACCTAACGTCCTTTTTATTCCCGAACTTGTCCATATCTGCATGCTTGTGTGTTCATCTCCATGTTTTGTTGAAATCTAATAAAAGCAATTCTAGTTACTCAATCTATCGACTTACCAGCTGGTACGTGTAGAAATAAGCGTTATTTCACGTTGCAACATTTTAAGACTTGACGATTATTTTTACTTGGCAGAAATGAGGAGTATTGATCGAATTATCAGACAAGTAGATCTGTTCATGGTTAAGGTAGGTTTGCTTAACCTTAATTTTCTCGCAAAAGCCGAACCTTCCACCTACTGCCAGTCATGATTTCTGGCAAGTCTTCTGCCTGATAAAGCCTCTTGAACCCCCCCGCCTTAGATTAGAAATTAGAACGAGAAAAGCCATCGGACCTTAAAAAAAATGCCCAACCTAGAGGCAAAGGTTGTACGTCGTTGTTAAAAAAATAGATCAACTCTAGGCACATTGCTTCTACGGTAAAGAAGGTTTCTATTGGGTATTATATCTTGGCAGCATTCTCGAATCAAAAATGGAATTTTGGGGACGTTATGAGTAGATAAATCCATTTTCAGTTCGAGATTTCAGGGCAAGGCTCCATAAGACGGTTGATGGCAACATCATAGGCATTAGACAAGGACACAAGGAACTCTCCATTTTAGGGAAAAATCCAAGACATTCATGGCGAAAAGACAAGGACAGCTACGATGGTCTCTATTATTTGAGGATACAAGCTGATAAACAACCTCGTTAACCCGTTTGTTACTTATTCTTAGGTTGTTTGTCAATGTTCACGGTGATCTTCAGCACTTTCAGCTCCTACCCTTTTGTTTCTGATCAATTTTGGTCGATTCTAACTTGAACGCTTCCGATGGAAACATGCTTGTCAGTATCAGCTCAACTGGTTCATCAGCCATATGCAATAATAGTGCTCTTAAGAAAGCAATAGCTGCATCCTACACAACAGCACCGGTGTCGGTCATCAAATAGCCCATTACTTGAACCCCGACCGATTGCTATGGATTTTCCACCTCGTTTTGTAAGTTCAGGTAGTCTAGTCGTACTCCCAAGGATATCTTTACTCTTTCCAGAGCTTTTTCTACCGAAAGAAGGTCCTTGCATATTTCACTCTTCGGGTTCTCCAGATTGGTTAAGAGTGCTGGGACTTGGATCATGCTATACCTGAAGTTTTCTTATGCTTTCCTCATCTCTCTCTTCTGAACACAAATTCGTACCCTGTCTGCTTTGATCACCCAGCTTAAATCCAGTTGGCCTCGAGACGAAAGGATGGCTGCGACATATTTGTCCTTTCCGGATTTCTTGGTGTTTCTCGTGTTGTTTCTTTAGTGGTTGGAGCCTGAAGGATTGAGTTCGTTAGGTAAAGAGCACTGCATTTTCACTTTCTTCTTCTGGCTGAGTAAAGCTTTTGTAGAGACTGGCTATCCAATCAACGTCCTCTTCCCGGTTTGTCCCACTTTCGATGACTTGTCTTTGGCTCCTGTACCGTACGCGATGAGTCATCACATTGACATTACCTGATTCTTTACGGTTCTTCTGCGTGTTTGTTTCTGTTCCTGCTTGATCTTCATCTTAGTCGATCTTGTCCTTTCTTTCCTGTGCATGTGGATCTGCGAATCGACGCTTACAAGCAGCACCTAATTGAAATCGCCATTTCTCCGCCTGGTCTGAGAAATCTGGCCTTGCAAGCGTGCGTTTTTTAAATCATTGTCCGAAAAGAAAGACAAATGGGAAGCCTCTAAATTATACTTTTCGAAGTCTGCATTTTATAATTTATACCGCTCCTTAACGCAATGAGAAAGGATTAGGATTTTGGACAATGCTCTGAACATCAAGACAAAGCATTAATAAACTAGACATAATAATTTGTGAATTTTCACCTAATCATGTTTAGATATTAAATATTTATATAAATTTAAAATTATGATTCATTATTATTTTATATTATATTAATTTTGACATATTTATGTATTTATGTTGCATTTTAATTTTTTTATATCTGTATTCATATTATATAATTATATCATATTCAAAGTTGCCTGGTCTAAAATAAACTATATACAAGAAGTCATAGCCATCAATTAAAGTCCTTTGAACCACTTTTTTTTTTCTTTATATTGATTTTTTTTATTTGCTTTCTTTATCTATGATATTAAAATATGTGGTTAAATTAGTATCATAAGTTAACTGGTGATCAAATCAATTAATAAAAACACTTAAAACCTTAATTAAAACAAAAACTTTGTCACTTATGTGTTCTCAAATTTTTAAAAAAATACTTACAAATTAAAACTATTTACTTTAGTGGGAGCATATCATTTTGGTGTAATTAACTAATTACAATAGTGAATTATGTAAAACCTATAAAAATATTATATGTACCCGCTGTTTTAACTAGATTTATATACGGAAAGAGCCATGACTAAAAAATTTTTATATCTTTTTACTGTAGCTTAAGTTAAGCAAAGTTCGAATCAACTTCAAAGCTTATTTTATTATTTATAATATTATTAAAATATTATTTTAAATTAATATTTATATTTTTATAATTAAATTTAAATAAAAATATTATTATTATTATTATTAAATAATAAATTTAATTTAATTTATAAATATATATTTTTTAAATTTCAATCCAGACTGAATTTACTGGACCATAGGAATGGCCCATACATCAAAAGGTCTACTTTTAACCAACCTCATACTTACTTTCCATTTTTTTTAATTTAATTTATTTTTTTGCCAAACTAAACATTAAGGAAAAAAAAAAGAAAAGAAAAGAGAAAATCTCCTCAGCTCCTCAAGGGGTTTTGACAAATGGGCTACTGTACCTTGTGATTTATGTTTGTCTCAGATTCAATATTTCTTCGCCTTCAAAAAGACTTTCTGTATAAAGGTATATTTTCTATATATAAATTTTATTTCTACGAATTATTATTATTATTGTTATTTCATATTTTACAAACAACATTTCTTTTTGGCTTGTAATTTTTGTGGACATTTGTTGAAAATTTATAGAATCTAGGGTTTTCATTTTCTACCGGCTAAAAGAACTTGACCGTTACAAAGCTTGTTGGAGTCTCGTTTAAATGTAGATCCATGGAGACCTGGAAAAGTTTAATATACACTTCAGTGCCCTTTTCAAGTAGTTTGAATTTCATCTCGTTTTCTGTTTTTGGTTATTCAATGTGATTTAAATTTTATCTCTTTCTTTTTATGGGTAAAGAAATGTCGATCAATGATTATATGAGGGTTGTTTTTTATTTTAACTTCTGAAAGTTAATTGATCTACGCTCTAGTTGTTTATTATGACTATATGGAGTTATTCTGGCTTTTCATGGTAAACTGTTATCTTCAGACATTAGCATTTTCAGGTGTAAAATTCAAGCATCTTTAACGTGATAGTGTTCTTGTTTCACATAACAAGTTGGTGAAGTTGTGATCTCCAGGAAAAGAAATCGAGGTCCTGCTTTTCATATATTAATGAGTCATATTGTCGATATGCCTGAACCTTTTGGCTATTCGACGTTCGGGATGTTGGTTATTGGTTGTTTTAGGTGAAGCTTAGTGTGGATTATAATTGTGATGGAAGATTGTTAATGCTATGCCCTTCTTGGGTTTTGCCTTGATCCGGTTCCAAAGTCCGAACTTGTTGAGGAACACCTTAGGTGAAAAAAAAAAAAACATTTTGTTTTTATATGTTTTTGTATCAAATAGTAACTGATGGTATCAATCTCATGAAATTGATAATTAAGTGTTTACTTAGGATTTTATTTTTTTTCCCAATATCATATAAGCCTTGTTAAAGGGCTCTATATTGTTATTTAGTTATAGATATAAGCAATGCATGATGTAAAAGGTTGATTAGGTCTGCCAAGTGGAAAGCTCTCATCTGTGACAACTGTTGTTTGGATTGCAAAACCTAAGCATGTCTGGTTGATGGTATGATTATAAGTGGGGCCAGCAATAAAACTTGTAGAACTTGGTAGACAGTACATCCCATGGTTAATTCATTGGGATTAGCTTTAAAAAAAACCGTTTGTCCCTGTTTCAACGAGTGTCATCCATTGATGAAGTGTCCGGTTGGATCAGTAACTTTGGTTATTTTGTCGTTGCATAGACAGTTCTCAGACAAAGTTACAGCTATGCTTTTATGTGTTCCTCACATCTGAAATTGCATATCCATTAGGGTTCAATGAATCTAATTATGGCAGCTTTGACTATGTTCAGACTTGTCGTATTGATATGATATCAACATTCTCTTTTGTTTTTGAGTACCTAATCTCCTCGAGTTGGCTGAGTTCCTGGTCACATTTCCTTCGTAACGTCAGATGAATTCTTGACTAAAGTTATCGTTGGTTTGTAGTAATTTTTTTATATCAAAAGACTAATATTCTTTTGGTTTGAATTAAATCCACATAAATCTCTCTCTTTCTCTCTTGCGCTGTCGGGCTGGGGAGAGAACTCAGTAGTAATTGCACCATGGGGTATTTTCTTGGGAGGATAGTCTTATATTGTTATATTATTAATTATTCAGCTCAAGTTGCATAGGATTGAAATTAAACTTTGCCATTTGAGGTAAAACTGGAATGTCTTTTGAGCTTTTTAAGAAATGCAGTATAGGTTTTTTTGTTTTTTAGTTTGAGAAAGTATTGTGATAGTTATGGTGGATTGTAGTTTTTGTTCTACATATGGCATTAGATATGCATTTGGATTGAGATTGAAATTTTATAAGAATTTGTACTCATGTTTCTTGCATAAATAATGGTGAAACCTTTTTAAAGGTAAGGTAAGAATTTAGCATCAGATGAAGAGATATGCGATCTGTGTTTCAGAATGTAAATCTCTCTATGAAGCAACGAAAACTCAAGTTCCAAATAAATTTGTATTGTTTGTTTTTAGTGAAATATAAGCTTATAGAATATTACCCAATTGCTAATGCTTTTACTTCTCAATTAGTTTTCTAATTTAGATGTATATTTAAGAAGAAAGTTTTCCTTCCTTTGCATCAGGCATCAAAAACATGGAGGTGCTCCCTCTGTCTTAAGGCCTGAAAGAGCCTTGAGCTGCATATCGTGGGTTTTGGTTGGAGGTTCATCGTATTCACAATACCTAGGTCAGGAAGAAACACATTAAAGTGCTGCAGAATTATGGAGTGTAACAAAGACGAGGCATTCAGGGCAAAAGAAATTGCTGAAAGGAATGTTTTGGAGAAGGATTATGCTGGAGCTAAAAAGTTTGCTTTGAAGGCTCAAAATTTGTATCATGGGCTTGATGGTATTGCCCAGATGTTGACAATACTTGATGTGTATCTTTCTGCAGAGAATAAAGTGCGTGGGGAAGTGGATTGGTACGGTGTGCTTGGTGTAAACCCATCGGCTGAGGATGAGGTGGTGAGAAAACAATACAGGAAGCTGGCTCTGATGCTTCATCCTGATAAAAACCAGTCAGTGGGTGCAGCTGGTGCTTTTAAGCTTATTTCGGAGGCCTGGAGCTTGTTATCGGACAAGACTAAGAAATTAGCGTATAGCCAGAAGATAAATTTTGGGGGAGTACAACAGAAGTTTCCTGCACAGAGTGGGATTTCATCAGTACCACCCAGAGCAAATGGCTCTTACGGTTCTAGTTCTAACGTAACATCAAATGCTAGGGCTCAGAACAATGATAGCCGGACAGGTCAAACCTCATTTGGTTCTTTTTCTAAGAAAAAGCCTGCTACCTTTTGGACTGTTTGCAATTTATGCAAGACACAGTATGAATACCTCAGGATTTACCTGAATCACACACTTCTGTGCCCTAATTGTCCCAAGTCCTTTCTGGCTTTAGAAAAGGCCCCGCCTCCAAATGTTTACAGGGCATCAAATTGGTCTGGCCCACTGAAGCAGGCTTCAGGACATCATGCTGCAGATCATAATCCATTTAACTATGGAACAAATTCTTCTAGAGCTCAAAGTTCATCTAATAATACGAACTTCCGAGGGGATACCATCTCCGGGGCAGCTGGTTTTAGTAGCAGTGCTTCACCACCTAGCACGAGTGCCGAAGCTGCGAGTGTTGTTTGGAAGGCACAAGAGAAAGTGAAAATGCAGCGCGTAATAGCTCTTAAAGCAGAGAGACCCCTGAAAAAGAGAAAAGATGATATTCATGTTAATGGTTATGCAAGCAACATGACAACTCAAACGACCATGGGAAATGGACCTGGCTTGGGGAACACATATGAATCTAGGGGTGTTTCTGAAATAGGAAGCATCTATGGGTACTATGGTTACTATAACAAGCCTGTCAGTGAGAGAGAATTGCCATTGGTTGAAATTCGAAACATGCTGGTGGATATGGCTCGGACTGTTATTCTTAAAGGCCTTAAGGAGTGGAGCTCAGTAACTGAAGCCAAAAATGCTGACAAAGTTAAAAGAGAGAAGGAAAATAGGAAACAAAGGAGCATGGCAAATGGAGTTGGAAACGATACAAATAAAGAAAACCAGAGCAAGCAGTCTTCTCCTGCCTCTTCTCCTGATGAATCGGATACAGGGATTGTACCATTGTCGATAAATGTTCCAGATCCTGATTTCCACAACTTTGACTTGGATCGAAGTGAGAGTTCTTTTGAAGATGACCAGGTCTGGGCTGCTTATGACGATGATGACGGGATGCCCCGTTTCTATGCTCGAATTCACAAGATGGTCTCCTTGAAGCCTTTTAAGATGAAAATTAGTTGGCTTAATTCAAGAAGCAACAGTGAATTTGGTTTGCTAGACTGGATAGGCTCTGGTTTCTCCAAAACTTGTGGGGAGTTCAGAAGTGGCAGACATGAAATTAGTGAAACATTAAATTCTTTCTCCCACAAGGTTCAGTGGACAAAAGGTTCGCGTGGAGTAGTTAGAATATTTCCTAGGAAGGGGGATGTCTGGGCTATTTACAGGAACTGGTCTCCTGACTGGAATGAACATACACCGGATGAAGTGATACACAAATATGACATGGTGGAAGTGCTTGATGATTATAACGAAGAACAAGGGGTCTCTGTTATCCCTCTAATTAAGGTTGCGGGTTTTAAGACAGTTTTTCGTAAGCATATTGACCCTAAGGAAATTTGGAGGATCCCAAAAGAAGAGATGTTTCGCTTGTCCCATCAGGTGCCTAATTACTTGCTTATAGGCCAAGAAGCTCATAATGCTCCGATGGGATGTCGTGAGTTAGACCCAGCAGCCACCCCTTTGGAGCTTCTTCATATAATTAATGAAGCCAATGAACCACCTGTGGAAGATGTTTAAGAGTGCAAGGTAAGGTGAGACAGAGGGACCGGGGTAGAATTAAGCAAAAATCCCAGGAAGGATAGTTCGTAAAGAATAGAAAACAAGCTGAAGGATGATTAACAAATGGTGCTTTGCTTAGAGCACCGTAGTATGCTGAAAATGCTAAAGAGTATAGAATTTGGAGACCGCTGACTACACCAGCTCGGTGGGTTTTCGATATTGTAAGCTTGGGTCAAAACTGTTGAGATTGCTTTGTGTTTTTTGTTGTGCCGTAGTTGGATCCAAGTACGGTCTGCTCCATTTTTTTTAATATGGTAAAGCTTGATTTAAAAACTCATGTTTGATTATAGTCAAAAATTTATTAGGAGTTGCTTCTTGAACTGTATTCCTGTTATTTACAGGAGTGTTTCTGCCATACATGCACCAATTCCCTCATTCTTTACGACATTACTTCTTTGTGATCGTGAGAGTGCTTTGGGTTAGTCACATTAGCTACTGTATTAGTTAGACTGCCCTTGTTCCGAAGGTTCAATTTATGGGCTTAAAATTCCATATTTTTAAGCAACGAACTGTGGAAACTTTTGAACTTGAAATCTGAAGCCTAACAAAGACAATCTGACAGGCTGCCATGGTTGGCTCGCATTTATTTATTAAGAGGACTGATAATGAAGTTTTTTAATCCTACGAATAGAGTTAAAAAATTGTCATGACTTAGAACCGGGAAGTTATTATATTGATCCTCTCCACCATGCAGAAGTCAGCCACTTCATTTATTCCCTCACAGTAGATAAAATTAATCGGCAGTCAAAGTAATCAGAAATCAAATCCTAACAACCCTAACTTTCAAAAAAGGTAAATACTAAAAGAAAAGATATTTCTGCAAAACAAAAATATGACAGAGAAAAAAGTTGGGGCATATTAATAAAATTAATTGAGGTTAAAGCTTAGGTGATGGAATGGTCCACTTGATAATAATTTCTCCTTGGAACCTGCTCGCCAACTGAAGAAAAAGATGTGTCCTCCCCAACATGTTTGCAAGAAAACCAGCATAAATCAGCCACCGTCTTCATTGACTTATTATCGTCCACGGTTTTAAGTTTTATTGGAGCAAACCGACTCTCCCATAACCCTATTACATATATAAATATAGGCCTAGAATTAGATGCATAGAATTTATTTATCACCTTGCCGTTGTTTATAAGGAAGTCATCAAAGCAGAAGACCTGCCTGCCGACAATTAACTGAGCGGAGAGTCTTAAGACTAATTTTATTTGTTTATTAATTGCAGTGTAGGGCAAATGACAAAGAGAAAACCATGCATCTTTCTTTCTTTTGAAAAAAGTATACAAGGAAGTTTCTTAGGCAAATTCCTTTTTCAAGCTCAAATTCAAAGGATTTCATTTACCCAAATTTTGGTCTTCAATTCCACCAGCATTTTTTTTTTTTGGTTATTAGCTTAGTTTTTTTTATAAGTTTATTAATTTTAAATATGATATGATTATATCATAAAAAAATAAAATATAATATAAAAATAATAAAATCTGGTATAGATATAAAAATGTATCAAAATTATTTAAATATATAATACATTAAATATGATTATAATATTAAAAAAATACTAATATATATATTATTGTGTCTAGTTTACGATCACGTAGGTATTCTCCTTGCACTACTATATGCAGGCACATTTGCTCCTATTAAATACCCAGGCAATACGAATACAATGTATGCAAGGTTTTCTTTTGGCAAGGAATTAAAAGCTTGCGTAACCTACCCAATACCTAATTTCTTCAGCCCATTTTTACACGTCTATTTCCCATAAATTAAAAATAATAATAAGGTTTGGCTTACCCATTTCCTATAAGCACATGTAATGATTATTTATTTACCATTTTAGAAATTTTTTTTGCATTTATGATGTTATTTTAATTGAATTGAAGAAAAATGATGTATTAATTATATTTTTTTCTAAATATATCAAGTTAATCAGTACTTAGTGACATTGATTATCATTTCTACAATAATAATAATAATAAGAATAATAAGAATAACTCTATTGCTTTATTATTTGATGACCTTTGACTCTTCTCTCCTAAAATCTCATTGAAGAAAAAGAACATAATTTTACAATTACAAGGAAAATCACTGTGTACACACAATATATAATTAATTTAATAAGTAAAAGTAGAATTCGAACAGAATTAAGCTAACGTATCCCAAATGGCTCTCCTATTCCTACATCATGTACGTATAATAACATAATATAATATTACTATTGTATTGTGGTTGGTATATATATATTACATAATTATAATTCCCTTAAACAGGACTAAAACTTTACCATCATTTACTTCAAAAAAGAGAAAAAAAAAATACAAT
>JBBYHO010000005.1:19171111-19193695 GCA_038382025.1 Adansonia gregorii
TAAACTGATTTATAATTAAGACTTCAATTTTGACGTAAAATAATAATAATAATAATAATAATAATAATAATAATAATCATAATAAATAGTGACTTTCTTCACCTATCTCAGTCTACTGCTTGTTGGCTGGCAATTTTGGCAATTTTATTCCCAAATTGGCTATATACTACACTATATTCGAACTCATGGTGGATAAATTCCAGTTAGCGAAATTTATTTGATTTCCTCCATTCCTTTGATCTCTTTTGCTGCGAAGACCATGGACCGTCAAAACGGCCGAAAGCAAGCCAAAATCACCCCTACTGATTATGAAGGCCTGGGTTTTATACTTTTTCTCTTAATTTTCTCTGCCATTTCTCCTGTTATCTATGATCGGATCGTTCTTCGTCCTTTAGGTGATCTGATGTAACACAAGTTTCTGATTTTTTTTTTCTTTGGGTATTTTGTGCAGATGTTACTAGTGCTAAGTGGGAATTTATTAGAATGACCGAGCAGGAAGAAGATCTGATCTACAGAATGCATAGGCTTGTTGGAGACAGGTGAGCTGACATGAAAAAACTGCATTAAACACAGCATTCCAAAACAAATGTTAGCCCCCAGATTTTTTATGTTGCATAGGTATGGAACTAACTAGTAATTTAAGTCATGAGTCTGATCAAGAAATAATAGCAGTAATATATTGCATTGGAGTCCACTCTTTTCCAAAAGTAATGGCATTTGAATATAATAGTTTAATTACTATTTACGGCCCCATTTGATTAAAACACCAACTGTGCTTTCCTCACTGTGTACTATTCATACTGCTCTATAATCTTATGCTAATGGCTTTATTTGTTTAACTTTTTGCCTTTTCAGTTGTCCTTTTCGATTTGGTTGATACGTAAAAGGTGTGGCCTTCACATTGTTGATGATGATAAAAATTCTAACTTACCGGATTCATATTTTCAGGTGGGAGTTGATCGCTGCAAGGATTCCAGGGCGGAAAGCAGTGGAGATAGAGAGGTTTTGGATAATGAGACACAATGAAGGATTCGCCCACAGAAGAAAAGAGCACCATGGAAAAAATTCGAAAACAAAATCAGTCATTTGCCTTTAATGGTTCTTTGTAGTAACTTCCTATTCTTCTCTGTCTTTGTCCTTCCCCACATCTTGTGCACCAGATTTTAAAAATACTTACTATATCTCTATTCCTCTCTCTTGTTCTTGTTCTATATCTATAAATAGCCTTTACTCATTAATTACCGTATATTTGAATAGCACTAGGCAGGCTGGCAAATTATTCAACGGAAACTCTTCGACTTGTCTCATCCATGTTGGTTTTTAATACAGTTAAATGAGCCCCTCTTACTTCTTATTCCGAGTTATATAAACAATGCTGAACTGTTAATTTTGCACTTTATGCTTTATTTATTGGGCATATGCCTTTAGTCTGTTAATAATAGTTGGCTTTGTAAAGAATAAGTTTTCCAATCTTGGTGTAAGTTTGAGTTTGAAACTATATACTAATGAATCAGTTCAAGGTTTGCAATGGACGAAGTACCTCAATCTGGTATGATGGATTTGGATGAAGTCTTTGGCAGACGTTCGTGAAATATCCATACCTTTACATAGGAAGAGTGAAGCGGTTATGTTTACTTAACCTGCAATCGGAATTCTCCCTCAGAATATTACTAACCAATTGTCTTTACTTTAATTCCTAGTGAAGATGATCATGTGTTTTGGGCACCTGCTTCTAGTAGACCATTTTCAGTGAAACCGGCTTATGAAGTATTAATGGAGGAATTGAATTCTGGTTATTGCTGAAGCACGTTTTGGAAATTGGAATTGCACCCAAGGGTTCGTTATTTTCTTTTGGGTTGTGATTAACAAAAGAATTTTGACTAAAGAAACTTGTGCAAGAAGGCCGCTTAATACCGATCCAAGATATCCAAGGTGTGATGCGTTCATGGAGGATGTTTTGCATGTTCTTAGCTATTTAGTCTTGATGGCTGTATGGATCTCATCTCGAGCATTTTAATTTTTTTGTCGCTTAACAGAGGTTGATTTTTAACCTTCATAGGAAACGGGGTTGTGGATGGTTCTCTCATGGCATATTTTGTTTTGGTTTTTACTCTTTGGCATATATAGAAGCTCAGAAATGGAGTGATCTTTGAGAAAGGATTTCTATTGTCTGCGCATGCTTGTAATGCAATTGTCGCTTGTTTTAAGAATAACATGAAATACGAAGCATTTAGTTCTGCTACTGCTCCACCTCGCCAATTTCAGATTGCTTGAAGTTGTCCCGGATTTGTTATACTCTTTATCGGGTGATATATGAGTAAACAACTTCTCCGATTTGATTTGGTTCTCACTCATGTTTTTAGGGAGACAAATTTGTGTCATAACAGTGAGTTCGACGTAATTAAACTTCATTTTACTCTTTAACTGTTTTGGTTAAATATTTGCAAACAAAAATATCATGGGTGTAGCAGGTCAGATGCCTGTGCTATTTAAGTGGTTATTATCACTCTTCTTTACACCCTTCCCCACCCCCCCCCCAAAAAAAAAAAAAAAACGAAACCTAAATATTAATGTCGTAATTTCAGCTATACAAAATCTAAGGGGACAAAAGTTGCTAAAAAACTAGACAAAGACTGGAAAAGGAGTCCTGCTTTCACTTTCGATTTATACACTTTCTTGTTCATTGAATTATAATTTTTTTTAGTTTCCGGCACGTCAAGACAAGGTGCCCCCAAACTTTGTATGTGGGGGTGGAGAAGAATCGTCAAGCTGAGAAACACTGCATAACCTCCATTAATCATGCCTAGCAGTGAACAAGGATCAGTAGGACGAGCAGCATCAAATTCTGGATAAGTAAGTGAAACACCATGGTATCTGGTTCTTTTTTTTTTTTTAATTTTCTTGATAATTCTGGTTCCTTTAATGCACTACCTAAATACTCATTCATCACTTGGCTAGCTATACTTGACAAGTTGAGTAAACCGGCAAGGATGGACCATACTTGACAAGTTGAGTAAACCGGCAAGGATGGACTATAATTGACAGGTTGAGTACACTGGAAAGGATGAAAAGTTATAGTTTGCCTGTTGTGCGTGGGTGCGAAGAGTAGGGATCACTTGTTATTCGACTGAGGGTTTTCCTTATAGGTTTGACAGAAAAAGTAGGAAAATACCTCTGGCATTGCTAGAAGTTACGTCAACTGGGAGGCAGATTTTCAATGAGCCATTCAAAAGCATAAGAGGAAAATCGTTTAAGCACATTTTGCGAAAATTCACATGGACCACCACGATTTACTATTTACGGTGGCAGCGGAACTTCAGGAGAAACGCTACCAAACATCGCTCTGCCAATCACATTTTTCAGATTATAGTTACTGCTGTGAAAGCACGTTTCTTTGCGCATCCACATTTTCTTAGCAATGTTGCAAATGCAGCACTTTGTCAACAATGGGGTATTAGCCGTAGTTGAATATGTGAGGCTATACCTATAATTTCAGCTGTAGCAGGTTTATTCTGCATCTTTTGGATGTTTGGAAATAAAATTTCAATTATCCAAAAAAGAATTATAAATTATAAATTTTAAGTGTTTCAATTCCATGCTATGTGGATGAATTTCCCAATGCCCATTAAAAACCTTAACAGTTTCGAAAAAAGAAATGTAACACGGTGAGGAGGACTGAGGGTTGGGTTTTTCAAAAATAGATGTAACAAAGAGAATGAAGGATCCAATGCGATCTAACAAACGTATAATCAACACTATTACATGTCAATATGTCAAGTATAATTGGTGATTTACAATCTTTTGAGTAAATTGAAATTTATATTACAGGTATAGGAATTCGATGTTCATGTAGTTAAATGACTATGATAGAGATCATTAGTATGAGAAACGACTTGGTCATGAGCCAAATGTAAGGGATATAGGGGGACCTATATAGATGGCGTCGAGGTTTTTATTACAATTCAGACAACATACCGGCGAAGATAATCCACTCGGGCTGGATGCTTAAGCTTCATTAGCGCCTTTACTTCATGCTTCCGAACCATTTCTCTCGAAATATTTAGGTTCCCGGCAATTTCTCCTAGTGTTCTATCGCCTTTACCGTCTAGTCCATATCTCTGTCTGACTACTAGGCTCTCCTTCGGCTTCAGAGAATCAAGCTGAACGACAGGGTTTTTTAGTTACAGACTTTGAGCTCGTATTTTCAGGATATAGCAAAAATATATGTTACTTGGACTCTAGTTTGAGTGTTAGATATAGATATGCGTCCCACACGAGTATGTTCTATTCTTCTATGTTTTTTTATGTACTTGGATGGTTATTGGAGGGTCATATCCCCATACCCATGTCCCAAAATGTGTCAGATACAGGCATTTCAAGAGATATGAAGTGTCAAGAGCAACATAAGCAAAAAAGACAAAACGCAATCCAGGTAGCTTGGTGATTATTCGTACAGCATTTCCAATGTAAGCATTGCTACTAGCTGGCCAGAATTGACGTTATAAAGAACAACCTTGAACTTTTTCACAAGAAAAGTAATCATATGGGATTATTTCTAAAATAAAAGAAAGTTTTCATCCAGTGACACGAAAATGAGAAAATGGTAACCAGTGAATTTCAAAGAGGATGGATGCTTACCACATCATCAAGTGCAAGCCTGAGAAGGGCAGGTTGCCTCCGGTGATCTCCTCCAACGCCATCAACATCAGTGATTCCGTTAATGAACTCTTCTTGTGTGACTGAATGCCTTGAATGAAGAGATGCAACAGGTTTTGAGGCCCTCATTACTTCTTGGTACCTCTCAGGAGAGATCCCAACTTTTTCAACTATTTCTTCATCTGTTGGTTCTCTATGAAGTTCAAACAATAATTCCAGTTTGGCTCTTTGGATTTCTACCCTAACCTGCATCAAATAAACAGGTAAATATTTATAGCACATATCTATTGCTCAGCCAATCGGGTAAAAATCTTAGGCCAAGAATGAGCAGTAATAAATTTGCATATTGATCCACCTACCACTATTTCACTACATGATTTATTTGAGCCTCAGGCATTTCAAGCATGATGATATCATCTGCTTGCAGTTAGATTCTTATACAACAGCTGCTTAGTTCCAAAGTGTCAAATTAATTGCTGCCATGTAGGTTTTCACTAATGAATTTCACCATCAATACAAAGAAGTACTTGGGAAAAGGCTAATTATCTTCCCTGTTTTGGCCCTTTCACCAAATCTTAAGGGCTGATAAATGTCAATATTGCTACTTGTTTAGAGCGAAAATTAAGGATTCATGTAAATCATCATGGTATTTGAAATATAAGAAGCAGGGAAATATAGCATGCTTAAGTGAGAAGATTGCATACTGATTCAAGTCCGAATGGGACACGTGTGAAGCTTGATAGTGTCATGGAACGTATAATTGCATGTCTAATCCAAAAAAGACTGTATGTGGAAAGCCGGAATCTCCTTTTTGGCTCAAAGCGGTCGATGGCAGTAATGAGTCCTTTGACTCCTGCCTGACAAAGGTCTTGAAATCTTGGGCCATTTGCAAAATCTTGAAAATATTTCTTTATCACAAACAAAACAAGCCGGAGATTATGCTGCATAAAACAAAGCAATACCTCTGAGTGGTCATAGTGAAAGCCAATGCCAAATACTCACAATAAGCTATAGCCACAAACTAAACAACCACTTTTAAAATGGGGATATCAAAACATAGCTCTTCCTTAAAAGAAAAAAAAAGGTTATATTTGCGAGCACCAGAGCGGAGGGTTTTTTGTAGAACAACACAAAAGAAACCCTCATAAGTAAACTTCAGTTTTAGCTCTTCTGCAGAAATCAGTATAAAATGAATAACATCCTTCGATACAGGCTTCATATGAAAATTAGAAGTTGTTTCTATTTCATAACAATTAAAAGGAACTTATTAAGCTCAATTGCACATTTATCAAAACTTGGTCAAATTACTTAAAAGTTTCATCACAGAATATTTGACTGAGGAATGCTAGTAGTACATCAACCTCAGTGTCATAAAATGACTAATGTATGTTTAACTAAACCAACTGAAAGTGAAAACCACCCTACATGACATTGCTATGCATTATTGCTGGTGGAAGAGGGATTACCTTAATGAGTTTGTTTCTAGCAGCTCGACCGACCTCCAAACGTTTTCTTACTTGAGCTGCACTCATATTTGTTGCCCCAGCTAATTCATCTTCAGTTGGATCTCTTCCCAAATTCTTTTGCAAGTGCTCTTTCGCCTGAAGCAGCGCCTGCAGTATTAGCAAAACATTTTAGTGGAAGGCACAATCAAACTCTCAATAACTAAGAGACATGGAAAAGAGAAGATGTTGCTGTCTCCCTATATTTCTTCCTTCAAATCGAAAAGGTGCGAACCTTCATGGGCTGCATTAGCTTAAACAACCAAGTATGTTCAGTGGATGGAAGAACCGGAGGTATCTTCATCTTTTTCCAGTCCAGGCTGGCCAAATCAGTTGAAGCTGAATAGTCCCTCGCAAGCCTATCGATCTTCTCGCTTTCATTCTCAATTCCCTTTTTCTTCTGACCAGAAACAACTGGCTTTTCTTCTCGGTTCTTTTTCAGTTCAATCCTCTTATCAAGGCTCAATCTTCTAGTCTTCCTAGTCGGGTTCCTAACCACAATCTGATTATTGGCATTATCTTCTTTCCCATCACTTTCTTTGGACCTGTTTCTCCTTGGTCGGCGTCCTTTTATCTTGCCTTCTCCCTCTTCTACATCAAATGTTCTAGTCGTAGGGCTAAGCTTATAAATGCTTTCTAGTTTGGCAGCAGCTTCATTGTAATCTACGTCCATGGTACACGGAAAAACTTCATCATTTAAGACACGATTTACAGTTTTGGAAGCCTTTTTAGCTTTTCCTCGTCTATTCGGGCGCTCCTTAGCTGTTTCTACTGGCGAAAGAATATGTTCTTGAGGTGTAACTAGAGCTGTATTGTTGGATTTATCCGCTTTAAATGCAACAATCCAAGGCCTTCTCAATGTACATCTTTGAGTAGAAAACTTCGTGCTTAATCCTAGTGGAGTTCGGGCAGCTGAGCTAGAAACACTCACAACTCCCATGCCAAATTGTCCTGAACAAAAATTTAAGCAATAGACAATAGCCTTTCTGGCTGTACAAAAACTGCAACCAAACATACGCATCAGCAAAAGTACTAGATCCTCATTAAAAAAAAAAAAAAGAAGAAGTCGGAAATTAACAAAATTATGATCTTCAGGCTAACAGAATGGATCTTTTCTTGCTAGAACAATCACGGATTCATCGATGTTACTTAATTAAACTACCTTTCTGACAAAAAGAAAACATTAGTATTTATGCTCTGCAGCTATGTCAAGCTTAGTTCAAACAAAATTTCAAACACAGAGCTTTCATTATACTGTTCAATATCATTCTATAATAGTATTTACCTAAGATTGATCATAAAAAGTATTGTAGCAAATCAATGCATTAAGTCTCCATATACAAGGGTCACTCCTGCTTGAACCTACTTTGACATAGGCCCCCCGAAATCAACATTAAAACTTCGAAAACAACTCATGAACAGATAAAAAAATTGATTTACACAGAAGTTTATTAAATATAATACTCATAAGAAAGCCATTTAGCAAAATTATCTTGTCTCTGTTACATTTCTAACAGGAACTAACCTGACATCATCAATAAGCAATTAAAAACATTAAACAGTTCCCTGCAAAGAGAAACATACCAGTCCGAACTCCGAACAGAGCAAAAGCGAGTTGCTGAGTTGACACGGATCGCGGGATTTGAGAAAACTGGCGCCTTTTTTTCCTGGTTGCCAAAGGCTACAGAGAATCCTAAACGGTGAAAGATTTTCGAGTTTTAAATATAAGTCATATAAATTACGTAAATTACGGTGTCCACAAATTCTATAAATCGGAAATATCAACGGCCAGACGGAGGCAGTCCTCGAATCCAACGGCGGAGGAAATTGACAAGTAATATTAAAGGAAGGGATGTGATGACGTGGCCAATTGGGAAAGCAGAAAGCTTAGAAAATGGGCGTGGCGAGAAAAGAGTGGCAGCGTAGATATTTTAAGGGATCTCATGGATGATTTCGATACACGTGGGTTAAGGGTATTGGAAGAAAGACCTTGCTTTGAGCAAGAGGGACCCAGCACGTCTGGCCGCCTGGAACTCTGGGGCGTGGCGTTGCGTTGCCCGACTCTCAGCCATACAAATATGGAGATTCAGAGAAAATTGAACAATAATTACACCATTAATCCAAGCCTCAAAAGTTAAAAAATTGTCGCATTCACTAATTTATGGATTTTGATAATTTAATTTTAAAAATTATTTTATCCATCATCTTTTTTTATTTTAATTTTAAAAACCAATACAGTAAAGTGAGGACAAATCCATATGCAATTTTTAATATTTTAATATTTTTTATATTTTTTTATATTTATAAAATTTATATTTTATTTTTGTAAGTCATACATGTAAAATTTTAAATAAATTAAAAATATTTGATAATTTGTTTAAGTTAAAAAATTTTTAATTATTAAATATCTATTAAAAAATAATAATCTCAATCGAAGTAATAAAAATATCAAATTAATTAAAAAATTATATTCATGATGAGTATAATTATATTATTAATTTTAAAAAATTAGTTGTTAAATATAAGTCATATAAAATTTTTTTAAAAATATATATAATTAATTTAATAATATCATATATATATATATATAAAATAAAATAAAATATATGCTGACCATATGTATTCTGCTGACCTTTTTATTCGGCATATAAGCAAGTAGATAATTGACGAGCAATAGAGATTTCAAGAGGCGGAGAAAACAGTCTAAGAAATCTATATTATATATATAATAGTAATGATTGAGTTTGGTATCATATTACTAAATTTAAGTATATTTTTATTTTTTTATAACAAAATAAAAATTACTTATTAATTAAAATTTTTAAAAATATTATTCATATTTTTAAATTACTCATACAGTGAGTATCTTATAATGTAGTAATTTTTAAATATTTAACTTTTTTAAAAGAGGGCCGAAATCTACCCTCTAAAAATGTGAGACGTGAGACACAGTAACTATCGATAGGATAAACATAGATAATTAAAATTTATGTTTTCTAAAACGTGGAAGTGTGGTTAGTTAAAAAAATATTTATTGCAAATAGGATAAAGCCATTTAAAAAAAACTATATATATATATATATATATGTATTTATTAGGCGAGATCCTATTTGCCAGAGTTTAAGGTTAAAGTTTATGAAACAATCAGACCGGTTCTTAATGCTCATATGAAGGTTATCTTTTAAGCACAAAGGTGTAAAGTTCTTTGGATTTTGTTATAGTAAAAAGTGGCTTCAGTTTTGGTTTACCAATCTTTTTATTTCAATGGTGATTTGTTAACAATTGTAATCAGGGAAGAAAAAAAAAAAAAGCTTTCACAAACGTCTATGCTTTGCCTACTCATTATCAGAGCTGCTGTAACTGTCTGAGTCATTAGTAATTAGGGCTTAGGGGCAAAGAACGTAAAAGATATTTCGAGTGTTTTCCAATATGAAGCATTATTTTGTGAATGTTTACGAATTTTTGCCAAATTTTTAATCAAATATTATAATTTTTGTCAAATATTTTAATCAAATATTATATCTTATTATATTACAGAGATTATATGTATTTTTAATAGCAAATAATTACACGAAGTTACATAAATATATTTATATAAATAAATAAAAAAATTAATTTGTGTATCATACAAACTAATTTTACATTAGTACAAAGTGAATTCTCTTTTAATTTTTAATTAATAACTTTTTTATTTTATTTTATTTTTTTGTAAATTTAAAAGACTTTATATAAAAAAAATCATTGCCATCAAAAAGTTAATTTAGTTCATTAAATAATATTTATAATTTTTATGCATAAAGATTTGGTAAATTTCAAAATTTGATAGCAAGTAGATCTGTTTAAGGGTTTGGTTATTTATTTAAGCTCGAAGGTTCACTTGAAATTTGAGAAGGTTTGGACAAAAAATATTAAGTCTGAAAAATGAGCTTGAGCAAAAAAATTAGACCTAATTGAAAAATGAGTCGGGCCTTAGCTCTAAGCCTAGCTTGGCCCGACCTATTTTACTATTATATTATATTTTATATTTTATGTATTATATAATTTTTGTCATATAAATAATATATATGTATTTATATTTTTGTCATATAAAAATTAAATTAAATTATTTATATTTATAAACTTAATAAAGAAGTTATTAAATTAATAAAGATTAAATTTTAAAAAATATATTTTTTAAAAAATAAATTATAAAAAATATAATATGACGTGCTTAAACGGGTTTAAACTTTCTATTTACAAATATTGATGGGTTTGAATAAAATTTGAAACCTATATTTTAAATTAAATCGAACTTGAATAAATATATTTAATTTTAATATGATACTTAAATTAGACCTGAATCCGACTTAACCCGATCATGAGTATGTCTAATGGCAAAACTCCATCATTTTTTATCTAAAAAATTAAGTCAAAATTTCAATTTTAGTATATTGGAACGACAAAAAAAAGTCCTGTTCAGGTATTTGAAAATAATAATGAAAAAAAAATTAAAAACAAAAACAAAAACAACGCAATTTGAGTCTAGCCAGCTTGCGCCTAAGCTGAGAACTGCATGTAAAAAATATAGGGTTTTCTTCTTTTTTTTTTTTTGCTTTTCAAGTGCATTGAATTAGGGAGTTTAGGATGACAAGAGACAGTGGGTTCAATGACTTTTAACCAACCAAGTAGCTGAAAGCCAGATCTAGTTGAGGCCAGTCCAGACCGCACTTTACAAATGTAAGGGTGATTGAGTATTTGGTCAATTTAATTTTTAAAATTTAAAAAATTATATAAATCTATGAACATGAAGAATTGATCAAAATTTTCGTGAATGAACGAAATAAGCGAATCGACGGTCGATTTATCTGTTAGGAGTTGAGTTGCGTAAGATAATTACATTAAGTATAATCAATATAAAAATTTATTTATTTTTAATTATATATTAATTTATTTGATTCAATTTAAAAAATAAAAAATTATAATTTCATGAATAAATCCATTAAAATTGACCTGCAAAATAAAATTTTGGTGAAATTGATTAAATCAAATTGGATGAACCGAATAGGGCCGATTTTGATTGATTTAATCAATTCAGCCTAAATCAGTTTAGTTCCAGACTTGTGAAATCTGACCCGCCCTACTCAAATGAACTTAGATATAATGTGTTCCTATTGGGCCTGCCATGCCCAAGAAACAGGCTCAAAAGTCGGCAAATGGTGCTCTAAACTACTTCCACGCGTCAAAGTCGAAGGCCAGAATCGGGGCTCGGGTCCACCATCCACGATGACCACGAGCCCTTCGTCTGAAACCACAGCGTCTAGAATACATAAAAAAGACACAGATTGCGGCTAGCAAACTCTCGAAGAGTAGACTTTGCTTTGTCTGAGACCTAAGAAAAATGCTCACAACAATTTCCTCTGATTTGCCGTTCGCACATTTTTCCACATAAAAGAATTTCTTTTAATCATTGTTTGAATCGGTCCAAATAAGAACTATTTAATTGTTGAATTTTTCGTTTAACCAAAGACAAAATACATATGTTGTTGGGTTATCTTAATTTTTAGGTTTAATCAAAGCCCTTTTAGTAAATTTTATTACAACCTTTCACAATTCGGATGATTTAGGTCAAGATTCTAACAAGATTTTTCAAAGTTCGTGCTTAGTATGGTTCGTCATATTATCCTATCATTAAATAATTATTTTTTATTTAAAATTTTAGGGTATAAAAGTTTTTTCTTATAATATTTTAGTACTAAATATAAATTAAACTAATTTAAATAGGCAAGCAAATCATGCCTTAAGCATGTTTTTAAAAATGAAACAATCAAGTTCAATTCAACATGAAACAACTCTAATTAATTTTTACCAATTTGTTTAATTTTGAATGAAATAATTTTGATAATAAAAGCAAATTACATTAAGGTTCATATTTTATAATTAAATGGAGGCATAATATAAGGAAAAATTTTGGTCAAATTTAGAAATTTTAACCTACCCAGTAGCTATGAAGATTATTAATTTGTTTTTGGGATAATTTAGATATGAAGATTATTATTTTTCCCTAAGCATTCAAATCATAATAATAATTGTATATTATATATAATATGCAAGTCATCCAACTATTTATTTTGTCAAACTCAATATATAATTCAGATGATCCGTAAAATTGTTTTAAAAAATGATAAAAAAGTATAAAATTCAAAACGTAATATTTATATATATTATATATTTTTCCTCTAAACTTCAATCTACATAGTAAAAATTTACATGTATCTATGCTGTCAAGAAACAAGTCATTTTATTGTTAATCAATTTATAACAGAGACTCTCAATATCTAACTTTCCACGTTAATTAGATCAACCTTGGTTAACACTATAAAAAGATATATTAGTATAATAATTAAAATGATTAAATAACGTAAGCAACAGCTTTGATAATTCCAGTCACCTTTTCGTCATTATTACGGGTGTTATTTTTCTCCCAAAGGAAAAATAAATAAATAAATACATAAATGACGTGGATGTTGCAAAGTTTGAAGATTCTTGGTCTTCTTCTGGGACTTCTGTTACGGTTTATTTATTTCGTCTCTCATTTAGGTGCTAAGAATCTATTGATTTTTGAGCAAGCAACCGGTTAGTAAAATCTTATGGAAAAAAAAAGAAGAAGCTGTGATGGGTGATTTTGTGTTTAAATAAATAGATAATTAATATTTTGGATCACCAATATTATAAATTATAAATTTTTAATTTTATCAATTATATTATTAAATTTTTATTATTATTAAATTAAATTACTAATGTTAACTTTATTTATTAATTTTAAAAGAAGTTGATATATTATGCATGCATGATGTATTTTATATTTTATCAAAATAATATTTAATAAATATACGTCACATTCATATATATATATTTATATATATGCTTACTGAATTAATTTTTTATTGAAATTATTTAATAAAATAAACATAATTGACTTAATTACCAAAACGTAAATTATTCGAAATAAACAGTTACAAAGTTTTTATTTGAGGGAGAAAGGGTCAGCAGTTGGAACTTTCCTTCGGCTTGGAACCACATTTTCTATGACCGAAGACCGGTCTTAATGAAGAAAATGGCACTGTCAGCTTTTTCTCCCAGTCACAGCCAAACTTGTCCCCCCTTCCGCTCATTGATTGATTCTCTCCTTCCCTCACTTTTTCTTCATTCAAAAGGGGATCATGGATGTACCTTAAATCCCAAACCCTTGGTCGCCTCCCTTCCTCAAATTTTTATTTTTCTCTTTCCTTTTTATTTTTTTTTTTCATTCATCTTCTAATTAAAGAGATTGGCAAACTTTGCCTCATCAGATCCCATGTTTTCTAGTTACAATAAGAAAAAACAAAGGGGGGAAATCAAGCTTTTCTCTTGGCCTTTCGAGTTTTCTATATATTTCCTTTTTTTACTTCCATGCTTTCAGCTTTTAGTACTTCACCAATCTTCCATTCTCAACTAAATCTAATTTTCAGCTGCCTTTGGTTTTTGTATTCATCCATACTTTGGGGATGAAATATTGCTGTCCCCATTGTCCAGTTGATGTCTAGAATGAGTTGATAGCATACTGGTCGTGCGCTTTTAGAAAGAGTAATTTTGATTTTCTCAATTAAATGGAGAACATGGGAGAATGGGAGCAAAAATGTCTGATAAATGAGCTAACACAAGGAAGAGAGTTAGCTAGGCAACTCCAAGTCTATCTAAACATGCCTTCTTCTTCATCTTCATCTTCGTCTCATGAAACTTGTGAATTGTTAGTCCAGAAGATCCAAACTTCGTATGAGAAGGCACTTTCAATGCTGAACCGCGATAATTTTACCACTTTGGCAGCAGAGGCAGAGCCAAAACCCCCAGCTCTAGCAATCAGAATGCCGGAGTCAACACCACCTTCTGGTACTGCTAGTCCCAGGAGTGGAGACTCTGACGGCCGTGATGTCAAAGAACAGGATCAGCTCAACTTAGATGCCTCCAAGAAAAGGTATAAGGTAAAAAAAAAGCACTTTATATAAAGATAGAATCATTCATGAATTTCATGCAATATAGATCAACTATATTTTGAATTTATTTTTTGGTCTGCAGAAAAACTCCGCCAAGATGGACGCAACAAGTCCAAGTGAGGCCTGGAGCAGCACTGGAGGGAACTCTTGATGATGGCTTCAGTTGGAGGAAATATGGACAGAAAAATATTCTCGGAGCAAAATATCCAAGGTTTTGCCAATTCTCCTTCTCTAACAACATCCATCATAACAAAAACAAAATGGAAGTAATTAATTAGCCGTTGACATTTGGTCCACGTCAATCGTAAAGCATGCAAAACCTTTTTGACAGAGTCCTAGGTTGCACAGTCTGACGGACCCTGTGCATTGTCAACGTGTTAATGTTTGGTTGTATATACACAAAGAAATGAGTTCAGCATTTTAAAATTCTGAGTTTAAAATCTGGTAAATCTCATATTTTAGGGATGATTTACACGAACTAGTTGAACTTAGAAAATTATGTAAAATCCTAGGGCTTCAACCATCCTTACTTGATTGCAGAGGCTACTACAGGTGCACCCACCGAAATGTCCAAGGCTGTTTGGCGACAAAGCAAGTACAAAGATCAGATGATGACCCCACTATCTTTAAGATTACGTACCGCGGAAGGCATACTTGTAATCTGACCTCACATGTCATGGCAGCACACTCTGAAAATCACGAACAGGGAACTAGCATAGAGCCACAGCAGCAGCGTAACCAGCAACCTGCAGAAGAAAACCAGAAACAACAACAACAATCACAAGATTTACTGGTCAGCTTCCAGAGAAGCCTTAAAGTTATAGTCCAAGATTCAGACATTCGTGAGCCAACATATACTTCATTACCTAATTATCCTTTATCAACGTCCAGTACTAAGGTTAAAAACAATGTTGTCTTCTCACCTTCTATGGTCGGAAATGTTTCGCCTTCTTTTTTGTCGCCTGCAACATCCGGGACGTCTAAGGTTGAAAACAATGTTGTCTTTTCACCTTCTATGGTCGGAAATGTTTCGCCTTCTTTTATGTCGCCTTCAACATCCGGGACGTCTAACTATTTCAGTATGTATCGAAATCCAAGCGGGATGAATGACGGTACTACTGTGCGGGGAGACATTAATTTTCCGACTTCTGACCCTCAGCTCACTGAGATTAGCCAAGCTGCTGCTATTTTAGCGACGAACTCTTCCACCGTTGGCTTGAATTTCCCATTTCATGATGCCGAATTCGATCCAAACTTCGCGTTCGGCAACCGTGATTTCTTTCCCGAATCCTAAGCCTTGTTGCCGCGCTGGCGGGTAACAGGCCAACATAATCAGATACCAAATGAAGAGTGTACTTTGTTTTTACTTAATTTTGTTAGACAATAAGATGTAACCTTTTCCAATTTAATGAAATCTTCAAATAAGTTTTTCGGTCAAGACCTGGTACCTGGAAGCTCATTGAATCCCGATTTAGTTCAAACCGAATCGATTCACTACGGAGTAAAGCTATTTTAACATTAATTTGTTTTATTTATAAGACTCGAATTTAAAATTTTAACATAAATTTATTTTATTTTTAAGATTCGAATTCAAAATTTTATTTTAAAAAAATAAATGTCTTACCATTTGAACCAACAATCGCTGGTCTTCAAATAAGTTCTTCAATTTAAAAACTCCAAGTTTCAAATAAATTTCATAAGCAAGCCAGGAAAGTTATACAAGGCAATAAAATTATTTTTATTTTCAAAAAAATGTTTTACAATTACAAGGAAGAGTTTGGGTCTCACTGACTTGAAAATTTTGGGATACAAAAATATAAAAAAGACACGACACGTGATTAATACGTAATATCTATTTGTTAAAGATTTTTATATATTTAATAATTTATACTATTTATATTGGGTTTAACTTAAGATGATCTTAAAAAATTATTTTTTAAGCACCAATAAAAACATGCCACTTCACTTTTTTTAAGATGTCATGAATAATATGATATATTCATTAACACCAAATTAACTCTTCTTATTTCTTTAATACTGATTAACAATATTCTAAGTCTAAATCTTAAATCCTTAATCTGAAACCTAAATCATAAACTCAAAATACTAAACTTTAATTTTAAACCTTAAATCCTAAATGAAACCCAAACCCTAAATGATAAACCTTAAATTTTAAACTTTAATCTTAAACCCTAAACACTAAATGTTAAACACTAATGCCAAACCTTAAAAGAGACAAAAATAATTTCTTAATCACAAAAAAACCTACTTTATCCTTTATTTAATTAATTAATTACAAAGATTTAAAATTATTAAAGTTAAATTTTAAGAAAAATTAATCTAATGATATAAAGTGCATGATATTTAATTAAAACTCTTTAAAAGTATATGATATGACATATTCTTATTAGATGCCTAAGAAGCGATTTTTTAAAATCATCGTAATATAATTTAAACTTAGTTATATTTATATTATAAACATGAAAAAAATAATATTAATTGATGAATTTTCGGATGTAAGTCTAACCCTCAACCACTTTCACTGATCTCAACGAACCAAATAGAATATTTATTGGGCCTAGAAAAGCTCAACGTGTGGCCCTTGGAAGAGGGAAGATAACACTTGAAAGTGGAAAGCGTCAGCCTAAATTCATCTGCCATACAGAGACTTCCAAGTTCCAACTCATACAATAAGAGACTGGAAATGGCAGCCCAAGACGCAAAAGGTAAATTCTGAAACCCAACATGTTGAAGTTGGAAGCACCTGCGAGGCCCCCAAAAAATAGAACCCAGGGTTTAGGCTGGGATCAGGTTTTCAGATTATATTACCGGCCAGGGAAATTTCAGAGCCCAGGCCTATGAACATAGTGCGAATTCTCAGATGAGCCACCCTTCTCACATGGTTGCATTTCCAATTTGAACCAGAACTACAATTTTGATTCCTCTGGAAGCGGCTGAGAAAATGATTTTAATAGGTGGTCCAAACCTGGGCAAACATACGGAAACAAAACTTAGTAATAAATAACGTAAAAACTTGGAATTTTTTTAAGTGGTCCACAACATTAAGCCTCATTAAGGCAGTCATGCAAAATTTAGGGCGTCCTAGACTTCTACTCAGCAATCTTGTTAACATCTGCATGCATGCGACTTGGGACCATTGCTACACTTCAGCTCATGAATTATTCTTTATTATTGTTTTATTTATGGAATTTGCTTTCATTTTTAAAGGAAATATTGAAGTTCGGATTCTTTTTTTTTGAAGGAAAGAATGAACTGAAAATAATGTATACAAGCTAAGAATTACTTAGAATATATCCCTAAGATAAAAATATAACAAAAAACTTTAATTTAGGTTTTATTTATTTCTTGAACAAAATACTAACACAAGATTAATGTCATTTAACCTTTACACAATATACGTGTATATATATATATATATATATTGGATTATAGAAAAGTTTCAAGTTCAAAACTTCAAAATAGTTGATATTTTTATTCTATAAAAAAAAAAGACAAAAGAAAAGCTAAATTGGAACAATATCAGTTCATAATTGATAGTTTAGCTCTAGCTGTTTCCAATGAATGTGACCAAAACTTGTTAACTAATTTATTTTATCACCCAATATTCTTATTAAATAATTTTTTTTTTAATTTTTAAAGTGACCCCAACAGTATTACCAAATAAAGAGAGACCAAAACTAGTTCAACAAGAAGAATAAAATCCCGTGTAATTTAATTTAAAGCTAAATGGTATTGTTGAAACTTGTATGCGTATGAAAGTGGGCTTTGTTGTTATCTCTTTATTACTATAATTAAATATATTAGCATTTGTTGAGTATGTCGTCATTTTCATTATTAAGTAAGAGAAACTAGGATCCAGCAAGAGCCAAAAATTCTCAAAACAGAGATTAATCTAACTTAAAACAAATGGATATTGTATCTCCCTACATGCAAATATGCAAAAAGTAATTGAACTCTCTGAAACTGCAAAATTACAAGGGGTGTTTTACACTTAATACTAGCTAATTAATGCATGCAAGTCATGATCACCACTAATCTGAAATTGCATATAAGTCGTTAAACAGAAATGGAGGTAAAATGCAAGGGCAGACTTCCATGGCGGCCCTTTTTGAGACAGACCAGAGAGGAAGAGTCGCCTGTTAATTTAAGACTGAAATGAAAAACTATATGATGAATGTAAAGCTTAGCACTAGCTGAATGTTTGCTGGATTTGCTGTGCGAGTTCTTCTGCACTCAGTTGGCATTCAATTCCAATCTGTTCAATCAAAACATTAAAAAAAATTGTATGCGATTTTATCATTAGCAATTCAATAAATTTATCTTGAAATCCAAATAATTTCTCACAATAAATTTAATCTCAGTAGAAACCATAAAGCATCTGCAACAAATCTGATATGACACGATAACCCCAAATTTTTGAAAATAATGACTGCAAAAGATACCATTGTTTTCAGCGATAACGGTCAGATTCATTGCAGCAATAAGGGTGGTGTTTTTCAAGAGTTTTGACGTACAACAATTTTTTTTACAGTCAGTACCGTTGCAGTACACCAACGTCAGACTTACGCATGTCTGAACACTACTGCAACTGACTCATTTTAGTATAACAAATTACGTCAAAATCATCAGTTTTGTTTAGTAATATTGATATATTAAGATTAAGTTACCCTGGACCAGTTTCATGGTGGGTTCTGGTTCAACTGTTCTGATGTTATTATTCTGAATGATGAAAGAAATCATTCAAAATCAACGATGATGTATGGTTTATTAGGTCCCCAAGAAAGTGCAGTAAAGAGAAAAACAACAAAATCAAGAGACACCGTCGTGATTAGAAAAAAGACTGTAGAGCAAAAATATTGAGACAATAGTTACCAACTTTGAGAAAACATCATTGCAGAAAGAAGAAATGATTGTAACCTGAAAGAATCCAGGGGAACCTGTCTTGTCAGTTCGCAATTCGGAAAATAAATGAGATATTGGATACCTTTCCTTTCCTGTCTTTTTCTTTTCCCCTTATCTAAGTAGTACTATTCGACTTTTTAATCAAATTCTAAAACATAATTAAGAAAGTGATGTTTTTTCTTAATTAATGAAAAGTTCATAAAATGCTGAGGTTAAATAAAATATCAAAATGGGCAAGTATTTGATCATTTCCCGAAGATAAAGAATTTTTGCATATAATGGGGCTGGAGTTTTTACCTTGATGGTAAAGGAATTAAGCATGGTTTCATCAACGGTGTTAATGTTGACATTGAGAATTTCGAGTGAGAGGTCCTCAAGAGCAGAGATTATTTTCAGAGCTTGACCAGGAATCCGAAGAGATACCGTCTTTAAAACGAGATTTGGCCCAGAAAACATCACTTCCACATCGGAAATCGGAGACTTGGAGTTGGCAACGAGCTCGTTATTAACGAGGTTGTCCATGGAGGAAGTGGAAGAAGAAGTAGGAGATGGTTCGAGCGAACTAGTAGTCATGGTTGGAGAGGAGAGATAACCTTTCCGCAACCTTGGCTTGTAAGGGCTACCAGGTTGAGGGGTTCTTGGGCTTATGGGCAAGTTAAGTCTTGGACTTAGAGGTGGTTTTCTAGGGCTAAGCGGCGATGGTCTTGGACTTAAAACGACACGGGGGCTCAACACTTCACTGTAAACTTTTCTTTGCTTCTTGGCCTCGAGAGATTGAAGAATTTGTTGCAACTCATTGATGTAATCCACAACTCCCCCAATAATCGATGCTTGATCTCCCTAGCACATCATCAATTCAATGCAAAGATTAACATTAGAAAACAGCCTTAAAAAAGAAAAAAAAAAAAAAAAGAAAAGAAACAAACTAAGACAAAGTATGCCTTTTGCCTTACTCTTTTCACATAGAAGCAAGGCATCAACGATCTAAGCACCGATAAATGCTCATTCATTTGCTTCCTCCTGTTGCGCTCGACCGTAATATGAGACATTCTTTGTTGCCCATCTGGGTTCGTTTCCCCTAAAGAAGCTAGCTTCTGCCTCTTGCTTTTGGGTGAAGCTTCGGGCTCAGGCTCAGTTTCCGACTCCTGTCGAGCGCTTGAAGAAGCAGACTTCTGGGACACCAACCTCGTAGTTTCTTCGCCATCTTTTTGGGTGCCAGCAGCTGCGCCCATTTCTTCCAATGGAGTGAATGGTGGGAATTCAGGGAGGCCATCTAAACTCTCAAAAACAGCAAACAGGTCATCATCTTCGCAGCCGGCAACATTGGTTTCACCAAACTCTGGTTCTTCAAAAAACTCACCCAAACCATCATCCATTGGAAACTGTTCAAAAGTACTTCGTCGTTTTTCTTCTCAGAAAAACCGTTGGTATGAAATTTTGTTGGCCTTTCTCGGGGAATTGAATCAGGAAAAAAAACAATGAAAGAGATTATAGTGAGAAGATAAAGCAGGGTGAAGTGAAGTAAAAGCAGTGGAAAAAGACTGCCTTGAGGGATCCGAAAAATTGTCAAGATCAAGAAAAAAAAAATGAAAAAGGAGTAAATATAAGAGCTGATCTCTGAGGACTAGACCATCACCATCAAGTGCACTCTTTTCCGGATGGGAAATCTAAAAGCAATTGTTTCGAGGGGTTCGAATATTTGTCGCAGTATAGACGCTGTAGGGGGTGGGAGGGTTTTCCTTTCACGGAAAATCAAAATTCCAAATCGAAGTGATAAAAAGTCGCATCAAACTCAAGGTGTAGCAACAATTCGAACCCAAAAACAAAAATGGAAAATAGGTAGGAGCTGAGAGGTGGTGGTAAATAAGGTAGATAAAATTGATGCTTATATAATGGAAATTAATTGGACTTAAACGATACTCGATCGATATGATGATGGAGTTCTCTTGAATTTTATTAATAATACGTACTGTAGTGTATTTATTCTATTTTTATGTTGCGGTCTTGAGTGACACATTAATATTAAATTTTTATTAATTAGATTTTCATATAAAATAAAACCAGTTCGGTAGTTCATAAAATCTTGCAATTTCGATTTAAGCCGGTGTATTTGTAAATTAGTAATTCTTACAAGATAAAAATATATAAAAATTCATATGATATTATAAGAAAGATTTTACTTAACTGATTTGATAGTCGATTGAATACTTTTTACACAATGTTATTAACAAACTCTCAGAAGTTGTGGGTTAGAGAAGGTTTAGGCCCCTCAAATGAGTTAATTAGACGAGATTAAAGGTTATGAGTAGAAGAAGAATATAAAAAAAAAACTTAATAGGACTTAAAAGTATTTGGTATAATATAATTACATAATATGAAAAAATAACTATATGAAGAAATAATATAAATATGACGTGAAGATGCCAATAAACAAATTGTGAGACATAATTAAGCAGACACATATCTATTTAGGATGATGCTCAAAAACAAATAGTTCGACCGATAACTTTTTTTTTTAAAATATTAATGTGATTTGGCTCTTTAATTATTTTTTAATTTCATTTTTATAATTTATTTTCTTACTTGGCAATTCATGTATTTGTGTTATAATCATGTATTTTATAATGTTATAATTGTGTTTAAGATATTTTATATTTTTATCAATTTTGATACATTAATAATTTATATTATAAGATTTTTAGATATATAATTGTATTATGTCATATCGTATTTTTATTAATTTAAATATATTATATTCATATAATTGTATCTAAAATTATCCAGCCACGTTACCCATCACATAATCTTCCAATCTTCCATGCATATAAGTAACTGCATTCACAAATGCATTTATTTCACGCGCTTTATTTTTTGCTTATATATTTTTTTCTTTTTACTAGAGCTTTGCTTATTTCTTAATACATAAAACAAAACAATTTTATTCCTTTAATTTAGAGAAATTGCAACATTTATTTGTAATTAGTTAATTTATCATTTTTCTTTCTTGGAAAGTTTACCAATTATAAAAATAAATGTAGTTGAGGAGAATTGAATTATTTATTGTCAAGACTCAATTCAAAATTCAAAACTAAAAAATCAGTTCGACTTCAATTAAATCTTTTTTTTTCATATTTAAGCTTGATTTGCATTTAATTATTCGATTAACTCTAAATTAATTTGAAAAACATGATAAGTCTCAATAAATTTGTAAATGTAGATATTTATGTCATTAACTTTTTTGATACATTTTAAATATATTAAAGACTTTCAAAATAAAAGTTCAATAACACTTAAATCTTTCTAATTAAATATTAAAATACTTAAATTAACTCATTACTTCTCATTACTTTCAATAACTTAAATTCAAATTAGATATAAAAATAAAACAATTTAACTTAAAATATTTATCAATCGAATTTGAATAACTCACTATAAACTTTTACTTATTATGGAAAGTTTCTCAAAAGGGCATGCAATATTGTAATTCAATAATT
>JBBYHO010000005.1:19279019-19290893 GCA_038382025.1 Adansonia gregorii
TTTTTTAAAAATTAACCAATTTATATAAATATAGAGGAATAAAATAATTAAATTAGTTTTAGGGTTATTATAAATTATCCCAAAACATTAAATAAGTAAGAGTAGAAGAGATGCATTCTAAAAAGAAGTACCCCACCTCCACCCACATAATGTTGAAGCTTTATGACCCATGGCAGGGTCTGGTGATCTCTGAGTTTGTAATTGTAATATAAGGCAAAATTCAAAATTCAAAGACAAATAAACACTAGAGTACTTATAACTATATTTTACATATAAATTTAGTACAATTTAAACCATCATACGAAGATCTTTCTTGAGAAACAAACAAGTGACAAGAAAGCTTAATTTTGAAGCAAGAGATGTTGGTCTTCATTATCATTTCTCTTCTTTGTCTCTACTGAATCTGTAATTATTGGCTCTGTTCTATGTATATGCATCAGATATTGAATTATCATAAATAAATAATTGTATTATATTATAAGGAAATTTCTTGTAGTTAGTGTAATATATAATATAAATTAAATAGTGATCATTTATATTATCAAAAAGAATTTTAACTTAGTAATGACTAAAAAAATTGTCATAAACCACATCAGAGTGTAAACATTTTAAAAATTAATTTAATAAATAAAAAATATATGATAATATTTTTTTTATAATTTAAAAACTCCATGATATATGAAATGATAGCTTTTACATCAATAGTTCTTTCAATTTTATTAGTTTTATATATATATATATATATATATATATATATCCGCACACACGTATATAGAACAGGACCGGTTAATGACTTTTTTATTAGAATTCCGAGGCTTAGGTCACTTGACTCAATAGTTAGATCATATGGGTTAATATTAAGTTATTAATAATATTTTAAAATGGTATAAATAAAATTACGAATTATATCAATATTTTACATAATTATAGAAACTAATAATTTTGCTACAAAAATTAGAAATATACATTATCAATTAAAGATCAGAGAAAAGCTAAAGTTACAAAATTTATTTTTTGGTGTTTTATAATGCATTTTATTTTTTAAAAAATATTTTTAAGTGAAAGTGATTAAAATTTTATAATTAATATAAAAAACTAAGATACAATTTTAAAATTATTTTAAAAAATTATTTTAATTGACTCGAATTTATAATAAATTTGATGGATTGCTGATTTTCTTATAAATTCGATCGCACAAACCCTTTGATTAATAAATTGATTTAAGATAAAAATCAATTCCAAATTCGATAAGCCACATGATCTATATTTAATAATATTACTACATTTATATATATATATATATATATATCCAGTCTGCAACATCATTAATGCGTAGATTTAGATTTATCATAGTTTTTAAAATGAAGAGTCTGCGTGGCATGTTAAGCCGTTAGTTCGAATCACATGCTTGAGGCTTCCTTTTTAGGATATTTATGGGTCAAATATCTTAAGAATCTCTTATACCAACTTCCAAGCAAAGCAAAAAATCTATACCATTTTTTTCCCTTTTTTCAATGGGTAAATGAAAATTTTACGACTTTTAATGCAAAACTTTGGGAGCATTATTTTGATGAAAATATATGTTGAATAAAAAGACTAATCAGCAGTTGACAAAAGCACACAACTTTGCTTTAGATAAACAAAAATATATAGTAACTGGAATTCGTGTGGATACACGAGTTAAAGCTATTGACCATCTAGCTACTAGCCTGCCCTATATATTAGCCTAAAGGTTAAAGTAATCGTATCTAAGAAATATACATATATATATATATATGTGTGTGTGTGTGTGTGTGTATGTGTATGTGTATGTGTGTGTTATATGGTCCACCTCCTTGCATGCATTGCATTTTTTTCAGGACATTACCGAAAAGGAAAAGCATGCGTAAACGTTAGTTATATTACAAAGTAAGATTCTGCAGTGGTGGTCTTTTATAGAGGTGTGATCAGGTGCAAATAGTAAAATAATTTCCACTTTTTTTATTTAAGTTTGATTTGTCTCAGTTAAAAATATTAAAATAAATTATATTTATATTTATATTTTTTATAATTAAACTTATATATAAATATTTTTATAATTTAAATAATAATTTAAACTGAACGAGATTAACTCAAGCTAGCAAAAATTTATCTTAAATTTAGTTGGATTCAAGTCGAGCTAGGCAAATACCATGACCGAAATATACACAATTTGGTATTCCTTTTATGTTTCTTTTATTTTTTAAAACAAAATAGCAAGATAGTAAAGATGAAGAGAGGAGCATCTAATTAAGTTGAAATATTCAGTCATAAGAATTTACCCATAATTTATCATGATATTAGATACGAGTGAAGCTTCCGTTAGAGATCTTGCTACTGTTGGAATGCTGACCAATGCTTAAAAAGAAAAAAGAAAAAAGAAAAAATCAAACTTAATTAATGCAGTAAACTACTTCACCGAAACCCTTGATTATTCCTTTTTGATAATGTAGAACTTAGATTATTCAAACGCAAACAAACATATGTAATAAGTCTATAACCCATCTATTTAAAATAATGAAATATATAATATATAGGTTAGTCCAACAATTTTGACATTGTCATGGCCCCTTGGCCAGCAAAATTACAGCTCAAATACTCAGCTCACGTGCTCATTTTCTCGATTTCGGTTAACTCTAAATAATGTAAAAAAAATAAAATAAAATATAAGTTTTAGAAATAAGGAAATGAGGGGAAAAAACAAAGTCCAAAATAATATATTTCTTCTCTTCTAAGAGACGTGCGGGCATCATGTGCTCCAGTCAAGTGTGTTTCAGAAATAAGCGTCATTACATAACATTTTACAAAATTCAGTGTGAAATTAATTAATATTTACGACATATTAACATATTTTAAAGTTGCTTAAAACACTTATTGACAAGTTCTTTTATAAATTCATTATTATTATTATTATTATTATTTCATTCATGAGTAGATGAAATTAATGTGTAGATTACTGGATAAAATATCATTTAATTTTTGTCTCTGCTGAGTAGGTTACTACAGAAGTTTGAGAAAAATTAAGCCTAATGGATGCAGTTAGCGTCCCCTAAGGGCAAGCATTTTGTCTCGAGACTTGACGACAGTTGGCGACCGGCCATGGCCCAGAGAGGGTCCCCACTGACACTTCTCTGTTAAAACACCGGTGACCGGCGCCGATTACGCCTTCTCTACGAACAAAGAGAAGCATGTGTGGCTTCCCCCCCCCCCCCACAGCGGCCCATGTGGGAGATGATGCGGCCTTTTGAATGGAACAACACTTTATTAATGTTTGTTTGTTTGTTTGTAATTGTATGGGTAATGGAGTTGTATTACTACACGCACCTTTTTGCTATTTAGTTGGTTTGGAATCCGAAATTGTTCTGGAAAAGAGAGGAAAATAAGACCCAAATGTTTTTAAATTTTGCAGCTTCCTTTATTGTACCTCAAATTGAGGGAATTTGGTTTTTTGGTGGAAGAACATGCACGTTGCATTGTTTTGTCCTTTCTTTTTTTTTTTAATTAATAATCCTATCGTTTGATGTTATGAGTTGGGAGAATAAATGGGTTTGATTAAATGATTGGTTTTTTTTTTTTAATTTCAAAAAGGTCATTCAAAAGGAAGAATATATCTTGAACCCTTCGTAGCTGACCAAAGGGAAAATCAGATGTTAATTGTGACTTAGTAATATTGGTTGAAATAACATTTAAAGAAAAAAAAAACATAATTAATAATCTTTTTAATTGAATAATAATATATTAAACATAATTTTTTTGAAATAATAATCACATAATTATTAATTAATATCTATAACACCAGTTTATCGAACTCTTAACAAAATGATGATCTTTTTTTTATTTGTTGTACCAAAAAAAAAAAAAAGTAAAATCATAAAACTTTTCATTCCCTACTAGTTGGCATGATTAGATTGTACATGATTTTGTTTTTCTATAAACCAAATGCACACCCCAAAAGGACTGTTCAATAAAATTTTGATGCCTCAAATCAAGTTCAATAAGTCAAATTTCAATGCTATATTCTCCAACAAATAATAAGGATGCAAAGTTTAGAGTCAGAAAGTGGCAGAAAAATGAAGTGGGATGGGGGGGGGCGTAATTAGAAGTGTAATGGCTCCCATGAGACCCTTTCATAATTTATGAAAAAGGAAAAACAAAATCAATCTTTAAAAGTTAGCATTTTATGTACCTGCTAAACCCTAAAAACAGGAAATTCTTCAAAAGCCATTATAGAATAAACTATTGATATATCATCAACAATGATTTAAGCTATGATTAAGAAATTGATAAACTAAATATATTTAATGGACCCAAGTGGCAAAATTCATAAGTCGACACCTAAATTTTTCAACCAAAAAAGGCAAAAAAAAAAAGAATCAATTATTCATAATAATAATATAGAAGGTGGAACTGTGTGCAGTGTGGGGAAGTCGCCAGTTTGTGATTCTCAAATCTTTTTTTGCCTATTTTTTGTCTTTGAGTGGAGACAATCTTGATTGAGTTCATTCAGAAACTGAGATTAGGTTTGTATTTTAAAATTAATTTGAACCTCATTTTCATGCCCTCTCCTTCCACTCGTGGCCACGACCCATTTGCTGGAACGAGATGATCTTCACATTGTTGCTAAGTTTTGATGATATTTGGCACGTCTTAGTTTACACGGTTAAATTATTATTACACCAAAAAAACGACGTGGGTTATTAAGTTTTTAAAGGATTTTTCTCTTATAACGAAGATTGCAGCCTTAAAATAAAGAAAAGCGTCTAAATAATAAAATTTAAAATTTTAATATATAAAAAATTTAAAATATTAAAATTTCAAATTTTAATTTATAAAATATTATCTCTTAAAATATGAATTAATTAAGGTAAATTTCATATTTACTAACTTCTAAGACTTTAAACATGATTAAGTAGCCAGCTACAGTGAATTGGGGTTCTGTTTCTATTAAAATACTTTTAAAGTACTTTTCCAGGGCTTGTTACAGTCTTCCTGGGTGTTGTGTTTGACTGGCTTGTGTGTTGTTATATGTACATTATTAAAATATTCTCAGTACGGGATAAATATATTCGAGCGTTATTTATGAGCAAAACTTAGTTGTGATTGCATGAAATAAATTATAAAATTCTTTGTTGATATATTCACGATAAGACTCTCTAATCTTATAAGCAGTGTTTTGAATTTTATCTCATGCCTCGTTTTCTTCTAATTTTTAGCATATTCTAAGAGTGTGTGTTACCACTTAATCTGCATGTGGGATCAAAAAGCTCCAGCATTGAATGGATAATTTCTCTAAATTAATTAAAAGCTTGCATATGAAACCACATTTAAGTATCAAATTGGTATGGTAAAAACAGTTTAAATACTCATTTGATGAAAAAAAAAAAAAAAGATGTGGTGCATGCAGTGAATGTATCAGAAGAGAAGATATAAAGGAAAAAAACCAAATTAATCTCTTTTTTTTCTATATATTATAATTAATTAAGTTGCAGCAACTTTTCCTCTATTACAGTCTCACTGACATGCGAGCTGAAGTTTGAGTAATGAGAAAAGCTCCAGTAGTGGGCATTAATTTAATTTAATTAAAGCAAATTGTCACTGCAGCCAAGACTGATGATGGAGATGAGATGGGATGAGATGTTGTTAATTAAGGCCTCGTTTCAGGAAAGAGGGGACGAAGGAAAGCGAGACAGGCTTCATCAATGCTGCCGATATATTTGACTTGTTTGATTATATTACCATTTAACTACCAGTAGCATAGCTTTCTTGGTGAAAGTGTGAAGGACTAGGGACCTTCGCTAATTTCCGAGTATGTTGTTGGTATTTGTGAAGTCTGATACTGTAATTAAAATAAATTGCAACAGTTTCTATTTCTGTTTCCATTTATGTTTAAGTCCTACTATTTAGTCTGTCATACGTGCCGGGGAGAAGTTAATCAATTTTTCCCTAATGTTTAAGATTAAAAATTTTATTTTTTAAAATTTTAATACATAAATTAAATTATAAATAAAAATAAAAGAAATGTAAATAAATATATTTTTATTTTAGATAATCGATTTAATTATATTTACTATATAAATACACATAATCACACACATATTAAAAGATTTTTGAAAATTTTGGGAGGCCATAGCCTCCTAAAACTATACGAGGTGCCGCCCTGTTATGTATATATATGTACATATTTGTTGAATCCTAAACAGCTTGTTTGGTGCTCGACAGACAAGACAATAAGTCTGAAAAGATACGAGTCAACCCTTCCGTTGTGAAATGCTTGCATGTTGCTTCCATTCACGCATGTTGCATGCAAAATAATTCAATGCTTAATGCATTGTGACATAGTTGCACGAACGACTGATGATCCATGTATTGGGGAGGCGGTTCGAATGATCATCGAACATTGCAATCTAAGAATCTCGTGTAACTTTCCACACAGATTTGCGGAGTGGAGATGGGAACGGACTGGACTTGATTTCATAGTCAAATTGACCAGCTCGAGATATAAGGAGAGCTAACTGCCCATAGTAAGTGAAACTCACATCTATTAAATTATTTTCTATGCACATTACCACCCAGTAACATAGATAATGAATGCCTGAAATGAAAATGAGGAAAATCTGATCTACCCTACGTTCATGATTTGTAACCAATGAATAATGAAAGATACTCATAGTGTATTTCAGAAAGAAGGGACAAGAAAGACTAATCCATTATGATATTAAGTATCATGAGTATTACTTAAAAAGAGATCTCACACAACTCAAAATGAAACAAGGGACTTACGAGTTGCCATTTCCAAAGTACAAATCAAAAGTTTATTAGTTAAAGTATCTGATCAGAAGCTTTATTAGTTAAATATATTGGGTTAAAGTTGGAGACAAATTTAATCAAATGGCAAAAATAAAAGAAGGCCGAGAGCCTCCCTACCTTGCTCCCAAATGGAACATAAAACGGACCATTATATTCTCCTTTCCCACGTCAGATGTTAATCAATAGAAACAAGTTTGGCTACCAATGCCCAAATGGCATACTTTTACAAGTAATTAATATATCTTACCAATAAGAACAAATAAAAAAGAGGGCGGAGGGCCGAGTCGCTGAATTTAGGGAGAATGGTGTACAACATTCTCAGATTCAAAACACAAGTTTGTGTGTTCCAAAAGTTACATTATCCACACAACCTTTTGTTTATTCTTTAACTAAGGCCATGTCGCGGACCTCCTTAGACGTCCATTTCAGGCATTCAAGTGACAGGACATTCATACACAGAACTGAAAATTCAAAAAAAAAAGAAAAGAAAAAGAAAAAGAAAACATAGGGCTCCCCCTCACACGCACCACGGCTTCGTTTAGCCCATGGCATATTTCTGGGTCCAGCTTCTTGCAGTTGTCTCATACCTGTCCCTTTGTGACTTGTAAATGTGAGCAATCTCCGGCACCAATGGATCATCAGGATTTGGGTCCGTCAGCAAAGAACAGATTGATAGCAAGACCTAAAAGAACAAAATCATTAATGAAGATTATTAACCAATTAAAAAGATGAAACAGACAAGCTGCAGACGAAAAAGGTCGCTACACCAAACTAAAAAGTTGTATCCTCAACGCCTTGACCATATAGTGAGTTTTCATTTTACGTATTGAGTTGGGTTGTACCACTGTTCCTTCACTAGAGATGGTAACACTCGTAACGGTTGGACTAGGGGATTCGTATTTCAAGTTGACTAGGGTTGTCTTCTGCTTTTTATTAGGCTTTGGCCTTGATAGGGGTGGCTCCTTTAGGTTGGATCCATTTTTGCCACCCTTGATGATCATATGATAGGAGTTCCAAACAGGAATATAAGATACTTATAGAACAATGACCTTGGAAATCGTTAGTGCAGGACTCCACTGATCCTTCAAGATGTCTAGACAAATGCTTCCATTGCTGTTTATATTGGGGTGGTATACCTTTGTTCTAAATGCCACCTGCAAAATCCAATATCGTGCAGAAAGCATTAGAGAGAGAAACAAAAGAGAATGAAGCAAAATCTGAAATGAAGTAAAAACGAAAAAGTTTTACTTGTTTTGGATTTGTATAGCATCCTACTATATAGTAATAGTATAAATATATATTTATACTTTTACTATACAAATTAGTACTACATCGAATTAAATCAAAATAAGATGCCATCTAGTAACTTCTAGCTTTAATAATTATGTTTGAGTAACTTAAATTCTAATATTTCCAGGACAGTCAAATTTTTTTATTAAAAAACAAAAGGACCAAAACCAGTTTTCATTTTACATATATTTTCTACCATTTCAAGCTTTTGGGAATATTTATGGCAATTAATGGCACCCCAAGATTTAATGTAATTTTAATTTTAAGCTTTTAGGCCATCAGGTGGACCAGCATTTGGAATGCGAGAAGCATTTCGAGTAACAGGACATAAAAAGCGTCAATTATGCTCATAAAGTCTCTCTCACTTTTCAAGAGGGCATATATTATCAGCTACCTCCATGTGTAATGCATTATGAAACAAATTACCCGAAAAGGAACATAAATCACAATTCTTAATTTCTTCAGAAAAAAATGGTAAAATGGAGGTGAGAGAGAGGAGATGGGGAGGACATTTTCAATACTGTAACTATGCGATTAGATTATAGAGGTAGCTGTCCGACACAGAATAAAAAGGGATGACCAAATTCTTAAAACCATCCAAACAACAGAGATATTTTTTGTGTGCACTTGCAATGAAAGAGTAAAAAAAGACCTAATTTTAAGGTAAACACAAATGACATATGGAAAGTACCTTGGGAGGCTTAAATGGATAATCTGGAGGAAAATGAATGCTCACTAGGAAAACACCCCCAGCATATGGACTATCTGGTGGACCCATGATTGTTGCCTGCCAATGGAACATGTCTTCGGCAACAGGACCTGCAAAACATTGTCACACAACAATAAGCAATGTATAAGTAATACAGTTCAACGGTACTCCTTGAGCACTTTTACATAAAACCAATTGCCAATAAATTGAGTGCAAATAACATACAGTAAAATGGAAGATATTATCTTGCAAAATATTAATATCATCAAGTAGATAAAGATTCAGTATGCAGTATGTAATGACAAGAAAAGTGGTGATGCAATCACAATGCTTACATAGAAACTAGATAAAAATTCATACAACGAGAAATTAATTTTCTGTATTCAGTCACCATTCTTAGGTGTTCCAAATAGCATAAATAACAAAACAATCAGTAAACAAAAAGAATTGGAATCCCGTGGAAAGGTAGGCCCAATCAACAAGACAACAAACCCACTTCAGAACTAATGTTCATCAACTTGATGGACGCTGCAGAAATTAAGACCCCTGCTATTGACTATGGTCATCAACTACATGACAAAAAAAGGTTGCAGCACACTATGCGTTTCATTCCATCTTTACCCAGTTACATTTGTTTTGAACATAACCGATATAGAAATGGTCTGAGGATCAGCTGACATAGTAATGAATATAAAAGTTTTCATTTTTTTTCCTTTTATTATTGCCCAAAAGGGGAAGGAATCCATCAGGCGAAATAAATCTTTTCTTTCTATTCCCTATTATATCTTCAGAGTGGCAGCCTTTCCAATCCAACCTTAAATTCCAAAGAGACTTCAATCTAAGCCATTACAAGATGAAATGCTATCTTTATCACCAATAGTTTAGACTCGCTGCAGTCTATAACCAGATACGAAAAATGAGAATATTTCCAGTTCAACACAAGTTTATTAATAAAAATTTTTTACATATGCTCCCAAAGATTAAAAATTTTACAATCAAGTTGGACTCGTTTGTCGATGCTACAATCGTATTGGTCTTTAAAAGAACATAATTTGCCGAGCCAACACTCTTATGAGGCAAAAACATTAACTCAGCTCAGCTCTCGGTTTCCATATTTCGGCCACAAACACAAAATTTACAATAATTTCTAAATAATCGCACATAAACATTACTGTTATTTTAACATTCTTTAAAAACAGTCACTGATAATTATATCAAGCAGATCCCTTTCAATCCTGGATTTAAATCGGATTACATAAAAACTTACAAAATTGTCTTCATACATGTATAAACTAAAAAAATATATACATAAACAAAGGGTTTTTTTTTAATTTATAATAGGATGTAATACCAGCGCTGCAAGATGTAGGAGGATCCCTTTGTAAATCTTTCAATTCCTTCAAGATCCGCTTCGATGCCATCGCGAAACCCATCCATCCACAGTATATAAAAAAAATCCAAACAATGCAAATACAAATACAAAAAAAGAATTCAAATAAATGAACAATTAAAAGCAAGAAATCGTTGAAATTGAACCTTAAAAAGATGTCTTTTGAGGTTTTTTTTTTTTTGGTGTGTGGGGTGGGAATGCCTGAAGTAACTTTGCGTGGGATTGAGTGTGCGAAGGATGTTAGCACAGACGAAGAAAGGTGCGAAAAAATGAGGAGAGAATATAAGATTGGGTGTCATGGCGGTATAGTATAAATGGTGGACCAGCTTCTGTTGAGAGTCTGTGATTGGGTTAATGCTATTCTGTGGTGGTACCCATGTTTTGGCGTTCACTATACGAAAATCACCCGATTTGCGCCGGAAGTTTCCGCTGTCTTTTTTTTTTTTTTTAATTAAAGTGGAGGGGATCTAGGGAAAACCCGTAGTCCGTAGTCGTTCGAGGAAAATGAAAATCAGGGTTCCCAGAGACCGACGTCGTTTTGGCCATGGGGGGCGGTCCGCATCAGTGGCGTCGCTTTCAGGTTCTTGATTGTGGTTGGGTTCGTTGACAGTCCAGATGTCCCGAGTCTAGTCCAGAACTCGTTTGTCAATTGAGTTGACCACTTGACCTGGTCTGGTGTGTCCTGGCCGTCGAAGTTTGGGTCAAAACCCTTTTGTCAATTTGGAGTCGTTATTATTATTGCAAGTACAATTAGTTTAGATAAAACCTGCAACCAAATATTAGCAACCTTATTCTTTCCCCAGTTGTTTATCATTTATTTATTCGAATAAAAATAAAAGTAGCTTCAAAAGAAAGCTAAAAAAAAAAAAAGCATATAATTCAATGATAGTTTTTCCATATAGCCTAGAAATTTGACTGCTCTTTGTTACGAGAGCAAATATTTTTTTATAAAAAAATATATTTATAAAATTTTAAAAATATATTAATATCATTATAATCAAATTTTTTTAACAATCAAAGTTTTCATTTAAAAACATAATTAATATGATGAACATAAAATTGACAAAATCATATAACAATAACTCGTAAATAAAGATATTTATAAATTAAATCAAGTCAAATCCGATTAAATTCTTAAAAATTTTATCTCTGTATCCAAGATTATTTCAAAAAAAAAATTAAAACATTTTATATTCATATTTAATATGTTTTAAAAATATTTTAAAATTAAAATAACACTCCCTTTGAAAAAACAACAAATTTATATAGCAACTTTGAAGATAACTGAAAAAGAATAATTGAATATATATAATTATAAATATTTTAATGTTATAAAATTTTTTTGATTAGTGTAAAAGTTAATTTTGTGTATATGATACAATTTCTATAGATGGAGATTCTCGTCACAAGAAATTATTCATTATTTATTTTATCTCTTTCCTCCTTGTGTTTGAAGTTTTCCCTTCTATCTCTCGCCATTGCTCAAATTGTAAGATAAAAAGGTTTTAAAATTTAAAAAAATATATTTATGAAAGAATTAAATTTGAACAAAATTATTAAAAAAAGCCAAAACATGTTAATAACTTATTTATGTTTCTTTAAATTATAATAAAAGTGACCAAAAGCATTTTTTTTAAACAGAGAAACCTAAACTAAAGTT
>JBBYHO010000005.1:19343153-19355952 GCA_038382025.1 Adansonia gregorii
TTATCACTTTTGTGAGTAGATGGAAACCCAATTTTTTTATAATATTTAATTGAAAATAAAAAATAACTAAAAAAAAATTCAAGTAGAGCGGTTATGGCCATCCCATCTCTTACCCCGTTGCGTTGCCGTCCATACATGTATATGTGAGGCCTTTCTTTCTCTTTTTTTCATTTTGTCACTTTTTTTTTTTCATTCACTGATGTTTTGATAGCTGTTCCTTAACACGTAGGCTTTTACCATTGCAAGACAAAATGTGAATTAATTAATCAACAATTTCAATCTTTATTCTCTTCTTCTCTTTCCGGGGAAAGAAAAAGAAGTTAGAAACCAAATCCTAAACAACTTCTTCTATTGTACGACGAGACAGTTTTTTTATTTTTTTATTTCTTTTCTGAGGAGATTCGGGTTTCTCGTGTGATCACTTTACTGGTTAGTTTTATGCTTTACAGTTTTTGTATCATATTCTTTTGGGGGGAAAAAAGAACAAAAGGGTTGTATTTGGTGTAGTTACAAGTTATTTCATTCATCATTTGTGATGAATGCTTCCCTTTGCCCTTTTTTTTTCCCCATTTCTGTGGACCATTTTTTTCCTCTTACAATACTTTAATGTCATGACGGGTACAAAATTATCAGATACTTAAAAACCTGTCCGTCGTCCCTCGTTGAATATTTACTTTATTTTTGTTTTTAACACAACGGTTGATGTTCTTGATGATTGCCAGTTTCTCTTTCGTTGCGCCCTTGGTTTTTTATTCTTTTTTATTATGATTTGCTTCGAAATGAATCGGTTTCTGTTACAGGAGCATTAATTTGTACCAGAGAATTGGCGGAAGTTAATCGCTGAGAAAAGGGTTGGGTAGGTTCTTTGTATTCTCTGACCAATTGATAGGTATATTACTTAGGAAGTTGAAAAATCATGACTTTCTTCCTTTATGGCTTTGAATGTTTTGCATTTTTACTTTTGCCTTCAAAGCACTTCTACTTCTAATGATAGCCTGCAAGTTGCACGCTCTTTTGCCCTTTAAGACCCTTTAATTTTTTTTTTTTAAACGTAGTGTTTGAGTGGATCAGTTGGACATATTAGTATTAACTTTTTTATTTTCTTTTACAAAGAAAGTAGCCTTTAAATTAATTAATGTTTTTTTTTTCTATGATTGATGTTTTGAGGATCTTATGAACTACCGGTTTCTTATTATAATATATTGAATTGTTGAGGTATATTCAGGTTTGAAGATAAAGAGCAAAGATGGAGGATTTATGGACTACGTTTTGTGGGGAATCTGCTTGTTCAGACGGTAATGGAAAGCTGTGCAATTCTACCTTGTGGCATTTCGCTAATCCCTCTTCATGCATTAATCAGGCGATGATTATTTGTTTCAACATCCTGCTATCAATCATACTCTTATTCAACATGATTCAGAAGTCATCGTCGAAAACTGTTGGCATTCCTGCGCGCTTTCGAAACCGTTCTACTTTGCAGATCGCATCTGCTATTGTTAATGGTTGTCTTGGATTGGTGTACTTCTGCTTCGGAATTTGGATTTTGGAAGAGAAGTTGAGGAAAACGCGGACTGTTTTGCCTTTGAATCAGTGGTTGCTAGCACTGTTCCAGGGCTGCACATGGTTATTGGTGGGTTTAACTTTAAGCCTCGGGGGTAACCAACTTCCCAAAACACCACTTCGACTGCAGTCCATTCTCACCTTCATGTATGCAGTAATTGTTTCTGTTTTGTCCATTTTTGCTGCTATTCTGAACGAAATAGTAACATTAAAAATAGTTTTAGATGCTCTGTCGTTACCTGGAGCAATATTGTTGCTGTTTTGTGCTTACAAGGGATATAAATATGAAGATGGTGATCGGAACACCGATGACGGTGGCCTTTATGATCCTTTAAATGCGGAGGCCAATGGCAGTACCAAAGCTGAATACAGCATGCAAGTCACCCCATTTGCCACGGCTGGATGCTTTAGTAAATTCTCCTTTTGGTGGTTGAATCCTTTGATGAAAATGGGCAGGGAGAAGACTCTTCAGGATCAAGATATACCCAAGTTACGCGAGGCAGATAGAGCAGAAAGCTCCTATTTGTTGTTCTTGGAGCAACTGAACAAGCAAAAGCAAGCCAAACCATCATTGCAGCCATCTATTTTGAAGACCATAATATTATGCCACTGGAAAGAGATTTTCATGTCTGGATTTTTTGCTATGCTTAAGATACTCACAGTGTCGTCTGGTCCTTTGATTCTTAATGCTTTCATTTTGGTTGCTGAGGGAAAAGGAAGTTTCAAATATGAAGGTTATTTGTTGGCCATGTCACTCTTCTTTGCAAAAAGTTTAGAATCCTTGTCACAAAGACAGTGGTATTTTCGAACCAGACTAATAGGTCTGCAAGTAAGGTCTTTGCTCACAGCAGCTATCTATAAGAAGCAACTGAGATTATCCAATGCTGCAAGGTTGATACATTCGAGTGGTGAGATAATGAATTATGTTACCGTCGATGCCTATAGGATTGGAGAATTCCCTTTCTGGTTCCATCAGACATGGACAACAAGCCTTCAGCTCTGCATTGCTTTAGTGATTCTCTTCCGTGCAGTGGGACTAGCCACAATTGCAGCTCTAATTGTTATTGTCCTCACCGTCCTGTGTAATACTCCACTGGCCAAGTTACAGCACAGGTTTCAAAGCAAGCTAATGGTCGCACAAGATGAGAGACTTAAGGCTAGTTCGGAGGCTCTTATAAACATGAAGGTGTTAAAGCTATATGCATGGGAGAGCCATTTTAAAAAAGTCATAGAAAATTTAAGGGCCGTGGAATACAAGTGGTTATCGGCAGTGCAGTTGCGGAAAGCATATAATGGCTTCCTGTTTTGGTCTTCCCCCGTTCTGGTCTCTGCTGCTACCTTTGGGGCATGTTTTTTCATGAAAATTCCTCTGCATGCTAGTAATGTCTTCACTTTTGTGGCCACGCTACGTCTTGTTCAGGATCCCATTAGAGCAATACCTGATGTCATTGGGATAGTTATTCAAGCAAAGGTTGCATTTGCGCGTGTCGTGAAGTTCCTCGAGGCACCAGAGCTGCAGAATGCAAAAGTCCGGCAGAAGCGCCATATGGAGAATGCCGACTTGGCCATTTCTATCAAATCAGGGGGGTTTTCCTGGGAAGAGAATTCTTCAAAACCCACTATAAGAAACATAACTTTAGAGGTTAGGAAGGGGCAAAAAGTGGCTGTATGTGGAGAAGTTGGCTCTGGTAAATCGACCCTATTAGCCGCAATTCTTGGAGAAATTCCTAACGTCCAAGGATCTGTAAGTCATTTTGATAAAGGATGGAATGCATTTGGCCCTTTCTCTTAGTATATTGTTGCCTTTCATGCACACAGTTGAGCTTAGTTTTACGTCCTCTTTCATGAAGTTCTTTTTGCTACTAATTTGCTCCATTGTCCAATGCACAGATTCAAGTATATGGAAAGATTGCCTATGTTTCTCAAACAGCCTGGATCCAGACAGGAACGATACAAGAGAACATATTATTTGGTTCCGCCATGGATAGGCAACGATATGAAGAAACGCTCGAAAGGTGTTCTTTGGTGAAGGACCTTGAATTGTTTCCCTATGGTGACCAAACTGAAATAGGTGAAAGAGGAGTCAATCTTAGCGGTGGCCAGAAACAACGAATTCAACTTGCCCGCGCTCTTTATCAGGATGCTGATATATATCTCCTGGATGATCCATTTAGTGCTGTGGACGCCCACACGGCTACAAGTTTATTTAATGTAACCTCAATCTACTATCACCGTGCAACTTGTTTTTGTTATCAACTTGTGTCAAACTTAAAGCTGACTTAGATTATTGCAGGAATATATTATGGAAGCACTTGCATCGAAGGCAGTTTTACTTGTGACTCATCAAGTTGATTTCCTACCTGCTTTTGATTCTGTTTTGGTTAGTATATATTTACTCTCCTTGAACATTCTTTCAAGTCTCTGTTTTCAACAAAAATTTTTGTTGTAATGTTGATTTTATTGACAGTTAATGTCGGATGGGGAGATCCTTCAAGCAGCTTCTTATCATCACTTGCTAGCTTCTAGTCAAGAATTTCAGGAACTTGTCAATGCACACAAAGAAACCGCAGGGTCTGGAAGAGTTGCCGAAGTTGACTCTTCCAAGAGACATGGAGCGTCGACTGGAGAGATCAAGAAGAGTTATGTGGAAAAACAGTTCAGAGAATCGAAAGGCGACCAGCTGATCAAGCAAGAAGAAAGAGAAAGAGGAGATATCGGGTTTAAGCCATACATACAGTACCTCAATCAGAACAAAGGCTTTTTCTTCTTCTCCATTGCTGCTTGCATGCACCTTTTGTTTGTGTGCAGTCAGATATCGCAGAACTCTTGGATGGCTGCTAATGTTGACAATCCTAATGTTAGCCCATTGAAACTGATCGCAGTTTATTTGGCTATTGGATTTTTCTCAATGCTATTATTGCTATGTAGATCTCTTTCCACAGTTACCTTGGGTATTAGATCTTCAAAATCTCTATTTTCACAGCTACTAAATTCTCTTTTTCGTGCACCTATGTCGTTTTACGACTCCACTCCTCTGGGAAGGATACTAAGTCGGGTAAGCATCTCACTTACTGAATATTGAATTAATCGAAAATGATTCACATAATTAACATTTATGCCTTTTGCTTTCCATGTAGGTATCTGTTGATCTGAGCATTGTCGATCTTGATGTTCCATTCAGCTTAATCTTTGCTGTTGGGGCTACCATGAATGCTTATAGCAATCTTGGAGTTCTGGCTGTCGTTACCTGGCAAGTCCTATTTGTTTCAGTACCAATTATCTATGTAGCTATTCGCTTACAGGTAAAAGTACAAGTTTATTTCAAGAGATAGACTCTAGCAGTTTGGAACTGTTCCCATATGCTTTGCAATCTGACAAATTCAAGACGCTATTGTCAAATTTTGACTAACCTTGAAACTCTTTTGGTTGTATATAGAACTATTACTTCTCCACCGCGAAAGAGTTGATGAGGATAAATGGCACGACCAAATCCTTGGTAGCAAATCATCTAGCTGAGTCAATAGCAGGAGCCATCACAATAAGGGCTTTTGAAGAGGAAGAACGGTTCTTCGCGAAGAACCTTGACCTCATTGACATTAATGCTAGTCCGTTCTTCCACAGTTTTTCGGCAAATGAATGGTTGATCCAGCGGTTAGAGATACTTAGTGCTACTGTTCTGGCCTCTGCAGCACTCTGCATGGTTTTGCTTCCTCCTGGGACTTTCAGTTCTGGTTAGTACAAGAAAATGTTTCTCTCATATTCTGATTCAAGAATCTCATATAAATAAATGCTTTTAGGATAAAAATTTATTTATTAATATTAAGATAACTGTCTTTTCCATATTAAGCTATAAAAACTACTAATGTTATTGCAGGGTTTATCGGCATGGCTCTTTCGTATGGCCTTTCATTGAATATGTCCCTTGTGTTTTCAATTCAAAACCAGTGCACCTTAGCAAATTATATCATTTCTGTAGAAAGGCTTAATCAATACATGTATATTCCAAGCGAAGCCCCCGAAGTTATAAAGGAGAATCGTCCTCCGTCCAATTGGCCAGCTGTGGGTAAAGTGGATATCTGTGATTTGCAGGTATAATTTTTTTCTTTTCATATACATAGTAACTTATATACAGCACCAGTTATACTGAGAAAATTTATCCGAACAGATCAGATATTGGCCTGATGCACCATTAGTTCTTCGAGGCATCAGTTGTACATTTCAAGGAGGGCAAAAGATTGGTATTGTTGGCCGAACTGGCAGTGGGAAGACGACTCTAATCAGTGCTTTATTCCGTCTAGTTGAGCCTGCTGGAGGAAAGATTGTAGTTGATGGCATCAACATCTCTACTATTGGCCTCCATGATCTGAGGTCACGTTTTGGAATAATACCTCAGGATCCTACCCTTTTTAGTGGAACTGTGAGATACAATTTGGATCCTCTATCCCAACATACTGACCAGGAAATATGGGAGGTAAATTTTTACTTCTTTTTTTTTTTTGTGGGCCAAGGATTCCTCCCTTCTTGTTAATGCTATGAATATTGTGGATTAGCTGATTTTTCAACTGCATTTAAAGGTTCTCGAGAAGTGCCAACTTCGGGAGGCTGTTCAGGAAAAAGAAGATGGACTGGACTCCTTAGGTAAATTATCTGAAATTTGACCATTGTCGTATGCTTATTCGCCTTACGGTGACTGTTTACTGATAAAACCAATTGGTCATGCAGTTGTGGAAGATGGATCAAACTGGAGCATGGGACAACGGCAATTATTTTGTTTGGGGCGTGCTCTCTTGAGGAGAAGTCGAATATTGGTGCTTGATGAAGCAACTGCATCGATTGATAATGCAACTGACTTGATTTTACAAAAAACTATTCGAACCGAATTCGCAGATTGTACTGTTATCACAGTTGCACATAGGATACCAACTGTTATGGATTGCACTATGGTACTTGCGATCAGTGATGGTGAGTTTCTTTAATGCTGACCTGAGAAGTGACTTTTACCTATGAATGTACTTTACGCTGCATGCTCTTCTTCTTTCATCTCAGCAAGCATCTATCCATATTTGCCATACTCGAAGCAAAATCAAACTCCGAGTGGCAGAGCCCCTTGCTTGCGGGCTGAGCAGGGCAGATAGGGACCAGCCTATTGCTAGTCGGCTTGGCTTTAACATATGGATGAGTTTTTGTTTTTGTTTTTGTAATATTTCAGGCAAACTTGTGGAGTACGACGAGCCAATGAAACTAATGGAAAGAGAAGGGTCACTATTTGGGCAACTTGTGAAGGAATACTGGTCCCATTATCACTCTGCTGAGTCACATTGAAGTTCACAATTTTTTTTCCTAGGCAAAACCCCTTTCACCCCCGGCTTTGATTGAAACAAGTGCAATTAAGAAGCAGGATGCATAGATGAAATGATGTTGCTGGGTTTAAAAGGGAAAGGAAAGGAAGCTTTAAATTCTTGTTTTCGAGGAACTACATCACAATGGGGCTCAAAAGCCATACATATTAGCTTTACTAGAAGCGGGAGAAAGCAGAAGACAGAACGAGGTTTTGAAGACGTTTCAAAGATATTGTGGGTCCTCTAGATATGCCTTGGAACATCATTATTCCTAGTTTCTCAAGAATTTGTAATTTTGCCTATTTTTCAACTAATCCCGTTATGCTCACTATATACTCTTCTTAATTGCTTTCGAAATTTTACTTGGAACTTTCTGCAACTCTGCATAGCTAGACCGTGCCATATTTATCATAACTATGAAGGAAAATGCCGTTGGACTAGTATTTGCCTTGCCACAAAACATCTGCTCTTCAGAGCTAGAGAATAATCTAGTGGGTAGCTTGTAACTTCTTCCTTATCTGTTAGGCATACTCTGTTCCCTGAGATAACTCAAAAACCTATTCCTAAGCTTATCCTTAGTTGCTGAATTCTGAAGGGAATATACTTACTGACAAAGAAAAACTGAGTACCAATAGGGTACATTTTTATCGAAGGATCAGCTGAGTTTCAGGTTTCTTTTTTGGTATCAGATTAACTTTGTCGGAATCACCACAGAGCAGAATGAAAAGATAACTTGGAAAAACAACATATATATATATATATATATATATGAAAAAAAGCATCATGGTAATAATAATGGATGATGCATCTTTCAATCAGAAATCCATGGTAAAAACGTTCATCAGTTAGCTATAAAAATGTCTATAGCCTGGTTAGCTCTAACAGACAACAAGGTCGTTATCATGTCAACTTCAGCAAAAAAAAAAAAAAAAGAAAGGGGCAAAAGGGATGTGAAAAATTGGGTAAAAATTGCAACCAAAAAAGGAGAAAAGGTATAGCACCATATAAGATTGCAGAGCTATAAAGTCTTCATAGTTTTAAGAAATGGATAAAGTAACTGATCTTTAACACTATGCAACTGCTTGGGCGAAGTTATACATAAGCAGTAACTAACTAATGGTCCTCCGTGTATTGCATTTTCGATATCCTATCTCCTTTCCACATCTCTTTCAAGGTTCCCAGATCCGCTCTTCGAATACCTGTGGCATGTGACACAATCTTCTCAGTCCAATCATCGACAATTTTTTTTTTCTTTAGAAAACCGATGTTTGTTCGCCCTAACGTTCCATTCCCCCCCTCAAATGTACAAGTACAATAATTAAATTAAATTAAACCAACACCTACAAGCAACCAAATGCAACAAGATTGAGTGTATTTAAACAACTCCTAAGTAATTTGACTGAATGGAATTGATTCGTTTTAGCAGTTTGTCTCGGAGGAAGATATGGCTTGATCCAACCTAAGAACCTAAGTACCCAAAGAAACACCAGACTTTAGCCAAAGACCAGGAAGAGTTAAGCAATGACCCTCGAAAATGAAAATTGATTTATTTGTAGTGTAGTTTTTCAATTCAATTTGAGAAATTAAGAGATCGTTATCTTATTTTACTTTTTTAAATATATCTATCAGTAGTTGGCAATGTTAATGAAAATTTATCTTTATTGCTTAAAAAAGTCAAGAATAAAGAATATATAATAAGATATGCATTTTTAACTTAAATAATTGGACTAAGTGTTATGAGCTCAAGGAGTTAATAAAATAGTTGTGTTGAATAACAGTCATCATAAAGCTATTGTGTATACTTAGAACGTTTATAACTTTGTTTTATTCTGAAGATGCTATAAAATCTTAGAAAAAGTATTTTTTACGTCTCAAAGTTAGTTAGCATTATTAAGAAAAGTGCTTTTTACATCTCAAAGTTAGCATTCAAATCTCCATTATTTTTCTTACAATATCTTATAAGATAAGTATCATCTCAAATCCATTTTTTTTAATTTTCAATCAACCAACTAATTTATTTAATTAGTCTGGGAATGAAGGTGACACTCTGGATATAAATTAAACTAGAATTAAGGTGGAAAAGTGCTGCCAAGAGCTTACTATTTAGGCTTGTAGCATAAGAAACGCATAATTATTTTGATGATCAAGACAACAGCAAAATTACTAACTGCAAAACCAGAGCATTGAGATGTTTTGCTATTGTGATGAAGTCGATAACTAGTACAATAATATGGCCCCAAATATTCATATTGTTTCTGAACCCCGAAAGGAAAATGGAAATTCAATCTGTCATCGATCATAAATCTGGGTGATTGCTTCGTAATTATTAAATGTTTTTTTTCTCACTTGGACTTAGCATGTCAAAGTCCTAGAGCATTGTAAAGCACCTGATGAGCTTGTCAATTCTCTAACTGTTCTAGCATCAGCAACCTTAAAACTCTGTTCCTTGTTATAATTAGGCTTCGCCCCACCTACACCAGTTTGCATACTGAAAGAAGCTCCATTTTTGAAAACATCCCCCACCGAATAGAATTTCCACAAGGCTTTGTCCGCCGGCTTGCCTTGTCTCCAGGTTACCTGTTTGAAACGTAATTTGGATTCAAGGACTAAGCAATTAATTCACATGCGAGAGCAAATATTTCGTGATAAAGTAGTAAGGGGGATCACCTCCTTGTTGCCCCATTTTGGAGCAATGAAAAAGTTGGCTTCACTCTTGATGCTGGGGCTCATGCTTCCACCGATGGCGTATTGTTCCCATCCTTGGTAGAAATTGTTGGCTACATGCGCGTATCCATGGCGGATTCTGTAATGTAGTTAGTACAATAGTCAGATAATTGATTTTAATGTCTTTGAGAGATGCTTGAGAGCTAAAACATGGAGCCACGTAATTATTACTACCTTGGCATTCGTTGGTTGCAATTAGGCCCAAAATGGTTAAAAATGACGGTGGCCTTCATGTTCCTGTCTCTCAAATGGCCATCGTCATGCCCAAGAAGCATGACTTTGTCCTGATTTCTGAACCAGTTGTTGGATACGGTAACATCGGTCGAACCACGAGTGACATCAAGGAGACCATCTTGGCACTCGTACAACGTATTGTGATCGATCCACACTTTCCTTGCGGTGACCAATCTGATGGCATCCCCATCCATCTGACCGAGGGGAATCACCTTTGAATCTGGACCCATCACGGAGCTAGGCGGCTGGGACTTGCAATGGTGGATGCGTAACCCATGGATGATCACATCTGTCGCCTGATACACCAAGAGGCAACCTGCGCCTATAATGTGGACGTCAACACCACGGCCATCAATGGCGGTGAAGCTGCTTATAAGGAGTGGACTCCGGAGTGTGATGTGCATGTCTCTTTTGAAACTAATCCATACTTTTCCCTTGATCATGGTGGCTCCATAACGAAGGGTCCCTGGTTTAGGATTTAGAGGGTCGTCAGAAGGATCGGTGACTTTATATTTCACAACACCTTTGCCAATGTTGTTGTTCATTTTGCCAGCAAAACCTACAGAGCACTTGGCCAGCTGTTGTCGCTGACTCCGCCAATGAGGGTTACCTCTCCAGCAACTATCAATCACGTTCATCTTAGCCAAACCGGCGTTAGGACTTGTCATGAGATTGACTATGAAAAGGGCCAATGTGAAGCACCATGACAACATTGTAGCCATTATTGAAATCTTTTGTTTTTGATATATTTTTTTTCCCAGTTTTGTATAGATAGGAAGATGGATTAAGAGTGAGAGCAGAGAGTTGGATTTATATAGCAAAAGATGGCAAATAAGAGAGCTTGAAGGCTGCGATTCTGTTCAAGTCCAGTTATGGGGTAGAGGTAGATGGAGTTATGAGAGGTTTTATGATGCTATGATTAGAAAGGTGAAGGTTATAGCTGTTTTATCCCATACCAATAGTTGGGCTACTTAGTTAGGAACTAATTACATTTCTGTCGAAACAAAAAAGTTAAGAACCTTTTTTCCCTTTTTTTTTTTTACTTACAAAGGAAAAGGGGGCAAGGCGAGGCGTCATTTTGTTTCTCATGACATCATGAGGCAATGAATAAGCCTTAATAATATGGGAAGCATTTTGGAAAATTAATTTATATAATAAATTGGAAAAAAAATTGAAATAGAACAAATTTAGTAATATATATATATATATATTTGTCAGAGAGAGAAACCATGTCAATATGTATATAATATTCCAGAGGGTATGGTTGAGTGCCTGTTGGATGCACCTCTAACATGAATATTCGGCTCCTTGCTGCTGATCATCTTTTTCAATAATTAGCACGTAAGCCATCTGGTTACTAATTCTGTCTTGTTATGGAATATTTATGCAAAGGCTGTTAGATGGGAAGGTGTTAAAACGCAACTATTAGATCAATCATGAAGAGCAAAGGGATCAAGAAAATAGGTGGTGCGAGCAATTCTGAGAAAGTCTTAAGATCAACAATCAAGTTAATGTACACCATTCTTGCTGGCGATCGGTCACATCCACAGTGCAGCGCAATCTGAAACTCACTCGGGACTTAATGATGTGGAGGAGGAAGACATGGAATTCCATCTGACTGTTTACAGTGAGAAGTTGGTTATTGGGTTCGCCATTTTAAGTACTGAACCTTGGACACCTATTGGAATCGCCAAGAATCTTCGTATCCGTGGGGATTGCCATAATATTGCTGCTAAAGCTCATTTCACAAATTTGCTGAACGTGAGATCATAGTCAAGGGATACTTATCCGGTTTCACTATTTCTGACACGTAGATTACAAGTGATCAATTTGGTTTTTGCAATATACTAACTGGACTATATATAAGCAACAGAAATCAGCTGTCAATCATTTTAAACAACAGCAGATTGCCATGATTGAATCAAGAGACTGGAATGTTAAAGCAGAGTGAACAACGATAATCCTAATTGTCGCAGTTACCGCAGTTCCTGTCTAAATATATGAACAGTGTAAGAGCATATTGATCATCTTCTAAGTAGCCTGCTCTTACCCTTGTCATGGCAACTGAAAAAGGCATGGTCGGTTCCAGTATCCTGAAGCTTTCATGACCCAAAAAAGGGGGTATGGTTCAAAATTGGCTTCTTTTGAGAGATGGGCGATGTCATAGATTCTTCTTTTAGCGTATAAAGTTGGTCGTGAAACAAGATACATAGTTTCTTTCAATGTTCTCACCTAGATCTTGTATAACCATATGAAACACGATGGAAGCCGTGCCTTTCAATTTCTTATAACATTTACGGTCCTTTTTTGTAGGAACAGGTTAATGAGAGGCATTGTTTGGCTAGGAGATGGGTGAAGACCATTCAAGATGAACCGCCTCTCTACAATGTGGCAATAGGACTGGCGACCAAATAATGTCGTATAATCCTATATTGTTATTGTATTCGTATATTTTTATGTGTCATAATCATATTTTAAGTATTATATCATTTATAAAAAATTTAATATATTAATAAGTCGTTTTCTATAAATTTTAACATGTTTGTATATTTGTATAGTCTATTTATTTATTTCATATTATAGTTATATATTTTTTTAATTATGTAATCATATCATATTTAAAATTATCTAATTTACTGTTAGATACCAGAAGCTTGCTTCTTAATTCTCATTTTACAAGTTGCTAATCAGTTCCTGGAAGACAAAGTTGATGGTTGTTCCTGCATGCTAATTTGTCAAATGAATTTCTAGGACAACGGCGATACTTAGAGGATGTCTGTTGAAAGTAAAACTATAATAATTCAATATGGGAACCAATCAAATTTTCTAAAATACTTTTGGAAGATTGAAGTTGAAAGAGAGAGAGAGAGAGAGAGAGAGAGAGAGAGAGAGAGAGAGAGAAGAAAGAAGGGGAATGCAAAATAAATTTAACATTTCTTAAT
>JBBYHO010000005.1:19396323-19410885 GCA_038382025.1 Adansonia gregorii
ACAGTACCTGATCCTATCTCCGAACAACATTAAAAAGCGCGGCAAATTTTGCATCTCAATTGGCGCCAAAAGAGCGCTAGTCGGCCAATTTTCTTTTTTTTTTTTTTTTAAAGAGGAGCCCAAATCGGCCAATCTTCCAACGGTTATCATTTTTCCTTTTCTTCAACGATCTTCGTCTTCCTATTTCTCTAGCAAAAAATTTGTTATAAAGTTTCATAGTTCTTCCAATTTTTTTCTCATATCTGATTTCTTCATCATCAGTCAAAACCCTAGCTTCTACCAGGTTCTTCGTCTCAAACCCCCAATTCGAAACTCTAACTACCCCAAAAAATGGACATGGAGGGCTTATCCGGTATCTGTGCTAGTCTCGGCATCCTCGAAGAAGATCAGATGACGAAACAGATGGTATACACAAAGGGCGAGCACTGTCTAGGTAGTCATTTGCCGTTATTGAAGTGAATTTTTGTTTGATTTATTTATCTATTCAGCGAATATAATTTGTGTTTGACTAATCTCGTTTCAAATAACATACCGGCAGATGCTTTGAAGGATTTACTGAGGTTTTTAAGGCGGGACGATCCACAAACGCGAGAAGTATTTAAGCAAGTCTGCAGATGGAATATTGTTTCAAAAAACTTGATTCCAATCATTGAAAATTGCCAACATGATCGGAATTTGGTGCTAAATGCAGGTATATTTGATGTTAGGGTTTTTAGGCCATTTAAATAAAAAAAGATCTGTAGTAAAGTAAATTGTTGAGCATTTACAGTTTTTTTTTCCTTTTGTTTTTGAATTTTCCAGTGAAAGTTTTAGTTTTTCTTTCAATGCCCATCGAGCCTTCCTCTAGTGATATCCCTCAGCAGATTGAGTATCTTTGGAACATGAAGTTTTCTCTCACGAGCAGTGATGCTGTTGCTGTTATAGTTTCCATTCTTGAAGGTCCACTTGAAAATTTGGAATGGTAAGCAAGAAAATTTTTTCTTCTTTTACCAATGGGCCCTTTAACTGCATGCTTAAGGTGCAGGAAAAAGGAAATGAATATTTGAAAGCCTGCCCAAGTTGTTGTTCAACAAAAACAAATGAGTTTAACTGTTTATGAAACCTTCAGAATCAAAGTTCTAGCAAAGCTTGTTAGATGCTGTGATACAGGACATTCATCTTTTTGGTTGCATTTGAAGCATTTCTGCCATTAGATACCCTCTTATTCAACGTGTTGATATCAGCCTAAATGGTTAATCTCTTCAATTTCAGTGAATTATTCTCGGAGGATGACTGGAAATTGGTCCAGCTGGTATTAACCTTATTTCGCAACTTTCTTGCCATCCAAGATATTTCATCTCTGCAAAAGGCGGGCCAATTTTTATCATTGAGAGACAGATTTCTTGAGCTTTTGTTCCGTGAGAATGTGATGGACTTAATTATAGTTATAACTCAGCAGATTGGTGGTTCTCATCGCTATCTTCGACAGGATAACTTGCTTCTATTAGAAATTTTTCATTACATATTTATGGGTCAAGACCCAGAGTTAATTTCCAAAGCTCATTTGAAGGGTTCTGAGGTTTGTTTCCATTTGTTTCCATCTAATTTTGTATGATTATTCAGTTGATTAATTCAATCCACATGTCCACATACTTGTTTTTAATGATCTTTGTATGATAGGAAGGTGGAGATGCCAAGGCTTGCATTGATGATCTCAGGTTCATCATTGAAGAGGAGGCAAAGAAAAGAAGGGTTTCAAGACTCCAACATACTGCACGTCATTCACAGTTTAGTGGAACATTTACACGGCTTACTATGGTATGCACTATCATTGTCATTGATATTTTGATACTTAGCGGGAGTTGCATTTAATAAATAATCAATGTTTATCTGTCAGGGTGGTTCTACAGTAGTGTACAAGGGAAACCCTAATTTTTCTTCTCAAAATGATCTGCTTAAATCTCAAAAATGCCATGGGATTTCAACTCAAAAAGCTGTGAGGGGACTTGGATATCTGCCTGTAATGAGGAAGAATAATTTGGCATTGCTTCATGATTTTGTGAACCAGTTTCTTTCTGGAGGCTACAATGGTATACACGTTGGAAGGAAATGCCAGCTTTTTTGTGTCATCCCACCCCCACCCCTATTCTCCTTTTCTCTTCCTTTCTTTTCCTTATCCTTTTATAGTTCTGCTGATACTTTAATGTATATTGAATGTGTGTCAGTGTTGATGAAATCTGTTCGTGAGGATATAGAGAAGGAACATCACGCAATTCAGAAGGGTGACGTAATTGTTTTCTTTAAGGTTGCTGAGTTTGTAACTTCTTTTCAATATCATAAGTTTTTGACCTCAAAGGTGAGGAATACTCTAATTTCTACTTGTTTTCTTGTAGACATGTTACATCCACAGTCAAACTTGTGGTAATGAGTAGATGCATGTTCTCATCTATAAATTGTCTTTTACAAGTGAATCATCATAGGTCATTATATTATTGATTCCTGGAGGAAACTCATCATTATCTAAAGCTGTTAATTGCATATTTTTGTTACATGTATATGTTAAAATTTATGTTTAAATCTTTAAGTATTGGGAAGTGCGGGTGAATCAAATCCCTCAAAACTAACTTCCATACTTCTTAAATGTGTCAAATTGGAAGGATTTGAGAGTATAATCTCACACTACAATGTTTTCCACCTTTGTGATTGAGATTTAAAATTTGTTCTAGCAATGATTTCAAATTTAAGAATTCTAGGGTCCCTTAATTCTCCACTCCAATAACAAGGTAAGTATGAGTTGTTCCTGCCACCATCCTTGCCTTTCCGGAAATTTATCCAACCTTTTTTTCACTTCTATCCAAGCACACTGTTAAACAATTTTAGTTTTAGAGGGCAGCACTGCTAGAGAATAATGTTTTCATTTTATCAACTACTGACTAGGGAGTTCACATAATTGGATGCTTTCAAGTACATTTTCATGGTTATTGAAAGTTTGACTGTGATAAATAAAGAAGATTGATGGGAATGATTTACCAGTCCTAAAATTTCCACTTTCTTAATGGTTGGTTAGTGGGCTGTGTCCAAAAGGGATACAACTAATTATGAATAAATGGTGCCAAGAAAGGCTTGATGCCCACTTTTGATGGGTTTTGTTTTATACCTATTGACCCCTCCTTATTTGTTTGGTGTTGAAATTTCTTAAACATCCGGTCATATGTTATATGTGGTCTCCTAATGAAACTTTCAAATTGGTCCTGCTGTAGCTTTTCTGCCCCAAAAAAATTAAAGTTCTGGTTGAAAGCTTCTTATTGGATATTTAAGATTGGTTACTGTTTAGATCAAAAAGCTTAATCTCTAAGTGTTGTTGTTCTTGTGCATTGAGTTTCATTCCTTCAACAGTAGTTTGTGATATTCCTTCTATCTGACATAGTTAATGGCTTCATTATACTAATTACTTTTTTTATTAATAATTGTTGCATTGGACATGGTGCCATTTAACAGCCAACTGCTGGCAATGCTACATCCGAAGCTTGTGCCGATAAATGTGCTGATAGCACATTTTTCCAAGGTGACATATGTGGACCAATTGCAGCATCAATGAATGAATCAATGTTCCAACTGGTGATTTCAAGATGGCATAATGCATTTGAATGCTTGAAGGAAACTAATGACTGCAAGTTTCTATCTGCAGGAAGTTCACTTCTGAAAAATATGGTGATATACTTTGATTATCTATACTTTAATATGTTTGCTTTGTGGAGTTTGTTTATTGTTGAATTGTATATTGTTTATGTTACTTAGCCTGTATTTCTTTCTCCTCTGTAGTAGCAGGCTAAGATACAGATATAAATGTAGTTGCAACTTACTATGCTTAAAAAGCTAAGATTTGCAGAATCTTTCTTTCTATGTATCAATAAAGAAGGGCACTTCACACTTTCTGATATGGACAATTCTTCTTATGTCGAGATGATGATAAGTCATCTACTAATCTTTGAAATTGTGAAAAAACAGTTTCTAATTTGTCATGAGATTTTAGCTCACCCTTTTGGAAAGCTTCTACTTTGGTTGAGTGTAAAAAGCTAAGATTTGCAGAATCTTTCTTTTACGTATCAATAAAAAAGCGCACTTCACACTTTCTGATATGGAAAATTCTTCTTTTGTGGAGATGGTGATAAGTCATCTGTTAATCTTTGAAATTAAGAAAGAACAGTTTCTAATTTGTCATGGGATTTTAGCTCACCCTTTTGAAAAGCTTCTACCTTGGTCGAGTGTAATGATCTTCTTACATGCTACTCCTATTAAACGGATTTCCTCCCTCTTTGTTTCCTGAATGCAGATTCGTATGTTTGATTTGGTGTTTAATTTATATCCAGAAGATTCTAAGGAGCCTCAGACAGCTCGCATCCTTCTTTACAAGCTATTTTATGATCAGACGGACCAAGGAATGACCCAGTTCATTCTGAATCAAATCAAAATGTTCAACTCTCGCAAGCAACCCAAAAGGTTTTTTCTCAATCTAAGAGAAACAAGTTTTGATATTAACAGATGTGTTTGAAACCATTTTCAATAACCTTGGTTTTAATTTTTTTAATCTGTTCCCAATTTTTTATTATGCTTATTTTTGAGAAAGACGACAATCTTTTTACATTCCACCCCTTATTTACACATTATATATATATTTGTATTGCATATTGATTGCATGATGAGGTGACAACCTATGTTCTATAGGTATGCATTGCTCTGACCTGTAAATTCTTTTGCGGTTTAATTTAATGTAACCTATAAAACTTTATTAACCTTTTATAATCATCTGAGGACAGCCTAAAAGAGAAAAATAGCGACTATCAGCTAAAAATTGTTGTATACATGAAGGAACATTTTTACTTGCGTAAAACATTTTGTTGCTTTGGGTATACAGGAAAAAATGGTTTTCATGGTTGCTTGAATATTTTGCTACTGCTGATATTTTATTTTTATTTTTATCAGTGATCTTGCAGTTTTGGTAGAAATGATATATGTAATTATGCAGCTCATGGAGAATCTTCAAGCACGTGGCTCATTAAGGGTATGTTAAGCTTTAAATTTTATGGTGGATGGGGAACAAATACACTGTTTAAGTTAGAATGTAGCAAGCGAATGAAAGCCTTAGTTTGGTGACCTGCTTGGCACATAGAAAACTCACTATTGTAAGAGATCCAATCATTGCAACCAATTGCTAAATCTGACTTCAGTTGTCAATTAAGAAAAGTGATTATTGGAATAGTTTTGAACTTTCCTCTATACTTTTGATTACTTAAAGTGATTATGCATTAATGGTATTTAAGTATTTTGTGGGTACTGACTTAGTGGGGTATATCACATATCCGCCTCAATTATTCTCTAACTACATGCAATTAGCAAAGTTCTCTATCTTTAGCATGAAATCTGTCTCCAATGGAAACCATTATTTCTCTATCCTTTTTCCTTTTGCAGTTAAATTCTATGAAAAAGTCCTTTAGTTTTGTTATGCAACTTTTTCTCCCTCCCACTTTTCTCCCCATGTGCCTGCCTGTTTTTTGCATTGGATCAAGCTATGTTGATTTTTAGATTGATACACTTGCATCATCCTTGCTTCCCATGGATTTCTAACTTTGCTTTGAGGAGCTTTGTTCTCTTTTATCCTTTTCTGTTCTAACATGCACTGAAATGTAATTACATGATTAAGGTTTCTAGAAAATCAAGGAAGGGAAAGAAGAAGAAAGCAGTTAGTGACAATGTTACCAAAAGTGAACAGCTTGAAGACCATACTGCTGCACCAGATGTGGTTGGTTCCTCAGTTTCTGAACGATCAGCAGAATTTGTATCAGAACAAGAAAACCCAGTGAAGGGGACATCTGATTTGAAAGAAGATACCAGTACATCTCTCTTGGTTGATGCACTAGGAACGTCTGAGACAAAGATGGGAAGTCGTGGAGATCTGCCACAGGATGATTATAATACACGTGTTCATGGTGATGATGATCTTTGTTGCAGTACTGATGATTCTTCTGGAGATGAACAAGCACCCACTGTTAATGAAGTTGACTTTAAAGTTTCTACTCTCATTTCAGCTTTTGCAAATTGCAGCATTATTCAAAATTTATGCTGGTTACTTAAATTTTATAAGAGCAATTCCAAGGATACAAATCACTACATTATAGGCTTATTGCGGAAGATAACTGATGACCTCGAGCTTGCTCCAATGCTTTATCAGGTTAAAACTTGGAACTGCATTTTCTTATAGAGCATATGGAGAATTATTGAATGGAGAAAACCTAACATATGTTTTATCATGTACAAATTTTTGCAGTTGTCAATCCTAACAACGTTCTATGACATACTGAAAGAGCAGAAGTTGTCTCCAAGTGAGGACCACACAAATATTATTGCCTTTATTACTAGTGTGGTCAGAAAAATGCTAAAAAAAATGAAGCACCAGCCTCTTCTTTTTATTGAAATTCTCTTCTGGAAGACACGGAGAGAATGCCATTACATTAATGCTGAATATTTATTGCATGAGCTGGGGCATTGGAAGAAAGGAAACAAAAATCAGGATAGTATTCCAGGAAATGGAGAAGTTGGGTCCTTGCAGGCCAATAAATGGGTTCGCAGAAGCATAGCAGATGCACTGGGTGATGATGAGGCTGATGTTGTGTTCTCTCATGACCTAGGACATCAGAAGTAAGAGATGTTTGCTATTTAATGCATTTGGCTTACATATTTCAGCTGACCAGTTGAATAGTCATGAATTCAACTAGCATTTGTTGTCAACTTGTTTTAAGTCTTTAGGTTATTTCGTGTGGTCTCTGGACCATAGCTTTTTCTTATTCCTTTTTTTGATTTCATTTCACAAGGATGCTTTGACATTTCAATTATAATAAGAATGGTGCATCAATATACCATTTTTTTTTAATAGAAATGAAGGGTATGTCATCTAAATTGACAATCAGTGGCCACATTTTCTGAATTGAGATGATTGATTGGGAAACTGCTTAATCGGTGTATTTGGATGGCACAGCGGGGCAAATTCATTGGAAAATGAATCTGGAACGATTTATGAAAGAAAGCGAAGGCTTGTTTTCAATGATGATATGGAGACAAAACTCAAGGATCTCTACGAGAAGTAAGTTTTTTATGGTCCAGTTGTCTCTCTCACAAGCATTTTTCAATAGATCTTCCCTTTTCATCTTCAAAAATATGATGCATCCACTAGCCAATATTAATAGCAGAAGCATATGATATTGGATGATCATCGGTTTTCTCCATGGTGAAAAAATTAAGTGTTTGCTCTGCTTATCCTAGTACAAGTTCTTATATCTGTTGAGAAGTTTCTGAAGTTAGTTTGCACTTTTTCTGAGTTGGAAATATGTTGTTTCAGGTTCAAAGATCATCCAAACTGTAGCCGTCTTATTGCGGAATCCCTAGATCCTTTTGGTGGAATTTTGCCTGCTCAAGTTTCTAACAAGCTTAAGCAGTTAGGACTTAAAGTTGCCCCAAAGAAAAGGATACGGAATGGTGGTAGAACTTTCATTGCCGGTTCTGAGCAACAAGGGGGTGGAAGCACTCTTAACGATTCAAATAATTTAGAAGAAAGTTCACAAAGGCGACCTCTGTAAGTATTTGTGTGTTATCTGTTATCAGTACTCCTTTGTATAGTCAACATGCTCTTTTAAGAGTTTCAGGAACAACTTTTAATGCAAAAATGTGTTGTGCTCTTGAAATTGTAGCTTTGAACATGCAGGAATGGCAGAAAGCATTCTTTTTTTTTTATGGCATGAATCTTAAAGAAGTTGCCATTTTGATGTTCAAGTTAATGTGCCATTGTTCTAAACAGGAACACTAGAAAGAGAGTCTGTGCCTTTAGCAGGGATCAGGAGGCAATGATTAAAGATTTATTTGAGCAGTGAGTGCCACTTTACTAGTTCTCGTCCTTTATTTTTGGTTTCAATTGGAGTGAAATAATTTGTTTTTGTATGGTTTTCATTTTGATTTCCAACCGTGGTATTGATTCTAACCTCGCAAAATAAAATTGAAACTATTTATGCCCGAAGATAGATGAACATTAAATACTATTATATGGCTGTAGTCCATTTGTCATGAGGAAATATATTTTGGTTTTCTATGCAGATTTAAAGACCATAGGAGGTGTAGTTACATGATTGCAAATGCTCTGGGTGATGATAATACATTTACTGCTGCCCAAATTTCACGCAAACTCAAGCAACTTGGTTTACATGTTCCTCGGCAAAAAAGGTCAGAAGATAACATGCATTTAAGGGATGAGGAACTAAATGACTTATCTGCAGATGAAATGCATGACTCTGACAATGAGACGTTAGTATCATTTAGGAACAGGTAGCTATACATTTATCTATTTATCAGTTATTCAGTGCATTAATTGGTTCAATTTTCGTGGCTCCTTTGTTTTATGAGCATCTGTTAATTTCCTGTTAGCATGCTTTCTATGTTTTCTTCCTGGTGTTATGGTGTAGAACTACCTCAAAGATGAATGGGACTTTATTTGTTTATCAGCAATGGCTAAAGTTCAGCAATATAAACTCAGCATAATCTTAGCAATGCAAAAATTCTGGATTGGATACAGCATTTCCAGTCTAATATTGTTGCTGCTGCTGTTTCTTTGCTGCTAATGCCAGTACTAATAGTTGTCTTGATGCCAAAGATTCTTGTTAGACGAAAACCTAATTAGGCAATTCCATCAAATTGAATATGGATATCAAAAGTGAATCTGATTGTTTTTAATAGCAAGTGAGATTAATGCTATTACTTCTCTGCTGGTATTAATTGGATGAAACCTTTTCATGTTATGAAGTCTTGTAACACTTACAAGAAAGTTATTAACATTTATTTTCACCTTCAACCTTTTTGAGAGCAGAAACAAGGATAACAATAGATTGTTCGATGAAGAGTTTCCAGAACAGAATGCGGAAGTAAAAATATCAGATGATACTGAAGATGAAACCCTAAGCTCCGTTCTCAAGTAATTCTCTCACTCTATCTTACAATCTTTCACGCAGATTCTTTTTCACGCATGCAGGCATGTTCATTACTCGAAGAAGTAAATGGGAAAGTAACATAAAATTCTGGAGCTTGATTGTGTAATAATTTGGACCTATAGAGTCTCTTTCTCTCTATCTCTCCCTTTCTCTAGCATTGTTTGGCAGTAGAACCTTCTGTTTTCATGAAACAATGCTTTTAAAGTAAGCTTGCTAATAACCATTTTCCATAGAAAATGCAATAGGCATGGAACAGTAGCAAATACTCATGTTTTGTAATTCTGCATTTCTTTTTCCTTGTTCAAGCCAATATATATATATTTTTTTGCATTGCACATGAGCATGTTCTTTACATACTGAGCAACACTAAAATTTCAAGTAAAGTTTGCACTATATATTTCTTTTTTATGTCAATAATTTTATCTTTTAATCATAGGAAAACTAGGAAGCTCCCCTTGACGTCAAAGAATGAGGAGCTTGAAACGGTTACTATCGGGGAGAGGATTGACAGAATCCCTGGAGCTGTAGCTGCAAATGATGTGACTGAAAGGTAAGCAATCCACCTTATCAAGAATTCATCTTTAAAATTAATACTTACTCTATCATCATAGGCTTTGTATAATATATCCTGCAAAACTGAAAAACTATTTATTCAGGAAAAAAAAGTTAAAAATATTTTCTCGCTATTTAACATTTGAGCAAATAATCAAGAAATATTTTGTGACTCTGCTTTTGTTGAGGTTCCTATTTGGACAGCTTTCATCTGTTTGCAAACTGATCTTAATTAGAATATAACCTTCTTTTTTTCTTCTTCTTAGGGATGGAAGCAACCAGTTCACTGAGATGGATGTCACATTTCAACATGATAGCAAGGAAAGCCCTTCGGAAGCTGTAAAGCTGTCTATTTCTCCTGAGAATATAGAGGGTGAATTGGCACATCAGCAAGCAGAGGATGAGTTGGCTGACTCAGGGGATGATGCAGTGTTTGATTCATTTGTGGGAAGCACAATAAATAAAAGGAAACGGAGGATGGTAATTGATCCTGACGATGCCGATTAGATCAGAATAATATTCAGGTTTTTCTCATTTATTTGCCATTCTACTTTGTCATCACCACAAGTATTAGCTTAATCCTGTTTACATCTGTAGTTTTAGCACTTGAAAGAGTTCTGCATTTGGAAATCCAGTTTGGCCATCATGGCTTGTGTAGCAACGTTGAATTTTTTGAACCAATTAATATTTTTGGATGGGTATTAGATCTAGACTTGTTGATTTCCTTGTCAAATTATAGGATCTTATTTTCATGTGCTTGTTTAGTAAAACACGGTAGAAATCCTCATTATACCTGGTTTTCCTGCTCTCTCAAGTCAAAAGTATCAAAACTCCTATTCAGGTGCAATTTTTTGTGGTACCATATTTATAATCTTGCTTTTGTTTTTACTTAAAAACATGTTTGATGGCTATGAAGAAGTCAGATTATATACTCTTTGTTTCATTTTTCCCATTCCTTTTACACCTTTAGTCATATGATTCGTTTGTTCTAATACCTATATTATTATTGCCAGGAACTGCTCAACAGCTGCCTTAGTCCTCCATGGACCATCCTTCTATTATATTTGCTGGGAAAGAGGAACGTGTTAGATGCTCTAAAGCCTAGTTACTAGGATATAAGAAATATTTCAAATGTGGTTTATGTTTGGGAGGAGGATTGGGTAGTTTCAGGGTGGCAGGGGATTCGTAGTAGAGGGAAGATAGATGTATAGAATTGGTTTATATTATATTTTTAAGGCATCTTTTGTTTATAGAAAATGAAATGTGAATGTTCGCTCTAGAGTTGTATTGTCAGCTCACGTGATAGCTTCTAGAGTTTTAAACTACAAGCAAATGACCAGGTTGTTATCAAATTATGATCCGTGACAGAATTTGTGTAACAATTGTGTGCCCTCTGATCCTACTCTCCACAGACTCTCCATTTCTGAGCATAAAGAAGTGGAGAGTCAGCGCAATCTTTCTTTTCAATATGATTTTTTTTTTCATTTACTAAGAAATTCTCTCCCTTATTTTTTAATATATCCATCATAACCATTTAGGTGTGTAAAATTTACTCGAATTGTAAAATCCATATTTAATTACATTGAACAATATGAATTGAAGAACAATTGAGCCAAGAGCATATTCAATTCTGAGAAATTGTTTTTTCTCCCTCTTATGTTGCGGGAAAATTTATCCTGCATCAACAAATTGATATGAAGAGATGTCAGCTACGGGTATTTGTGATGATCTATCAATTTCCAGTTACGATACAGGCTTTTTTTCCCCCCCTCGTAAAGTTCAACCATCCAAGAATTCTTCACATATAAAATTAAAAATATTTTTGAATACTTTAAAGCATATACAGCACAAATTTATCAACTCCGAATTTTGATATTGTTGACGCTTATCCTATAATAAATAGCAACAGGTGGACCTTCAAAGAATGACCAAATACATTATGATACACACAGAACAATTCAATGAATTACATCATAACTCACGAAAACACCTCTTTCAAACAGTGGCACTGTCAATGGCATGCTCAAACATGCACGTAAAAATGGAATATAATCTTTGTCAAACACTTGGCCTATAATAATAGGCTTCACTTTACCCGAAACTGGTAAACCATTGAGAAGCAGATCTCATAGAAGCATCTTCATAATATGGAAGTTACTCGAACCGAGTTATCAGCTGATCCAGTCAGGAAAATGGGCAAGGTTGGGTGCCAATCCACGGTCGTTATAGCTGCACCGTGCGGAAGAGTTCTAAACCCATTTGAATGGCCTCGCACCTGATCCATGATAAAAGTGTATAAAAATATAGAAATTGTAAGGGCCGTCAGTTTTTAAGAAACTAGAGAAGCAAATTATCAGAATCACCGAAAAATTTAGTTTTGACACTGGCCAATGGATTTGTGATCAAACAGGACCAATATCTCCACAACCACAAGTAAACCGTAAATCTCCAATGACAAGGGCAAATCACATTTTTGAGCGTCCATGTTTGTACGAGGGGGTGGTGTACAAGTGAATTTATGTGTGCCCACACGTGTCAAGGGTTCACCTTATATATGGGTGCTCTTACAGAACCAGATGTTAATAATAGCTGTCTCCCGCTAGCATCCAATGCCATTTCGTGTCTCCAATATTTTGATGTCTCGTGGTCAGAAAACCTACAAAGTGTAATATCCATGTTATTAAATTCGGCTTCATTAACTCATAAATAAACAGATTGAAGATACAACCATAACTAATGCGCTCAATGAAGATAACAAGTATTTCAAGGCAATAAAAATGTGGAACGCAAAACCCAAGAGGAATGCTGGCGAATTTCAACTTTTTCCCTTCTGTGCAAAACAGTTGGGAGAACACCAATGTATGGCACCTCTCTTTGTACAAGCATAGAAGTCTAACTGCTGACGAAATAACATAAAGAGGAGCCTAAACGAATAGTCTAGGAGAATGGGCGGCCACTAGAGGGAAGGCAAATGATCTCTTAAGGTGGTTAAACAACAAGAAATGAAAATTACCTGCTAGAAGTTTTTGACCAAAGGACACGACCTTGGTTTTGCAAGCTCCATTCAAATATCTGACAATGCGAAATCAATCTGTTAAGAGTCTGCAAATCTAGTTTAATGATAAAACAATATCTTGATTGGAGATTCTAGCTTAGATGGTACATATTTGATGCTCAAGTGAAAATCAATACTACTTACGTTTCCATCAGAGCCCAGACTAAAAATACTCGTCTCATCCGGCCCAAAAAGAAGTGAGCTTATTGCAGATTCATGTGCAGGCCACCCGGTAATTTGCAGCCCAGCAGACATGTCTTTGACCAGTTAAGGTGCATGCAAATTACATTCTTGGTTCGGCACAAACTGAAAACTAAATAGAGTTGGGCATTCTTCTCCTTGCTTACTGATTTGTAGGCCCTTCAGCTAAAGAGCTAACCAGCCCATCAGGAAACAGGAATCGATCCATGATCCGAAACCGTGGAATATAGGATATAAAAGAATACACCAATCCTAAGGATCCATACATAGGATTAATTATGGACCCGGGAGACAATCAACTAAGCCAGTCTTCTTAGAAAGGTACTGTAGTCTTTACAGTAGGTAAAGAATAGGCATGTCCAGTTAATATGAAAACCATGATCACTTAACAGAAAATAACACACATACAAATATGAGGCCATAAAGAAAAGGATACCAAACATATGAATCATTCCATCAGTGGCAGAGGCAGCTAATATCTTCCCGTTGTGATTAAAGCAAAGGGAAGTAATTGCAGGAGGATCTTCACCAAGAGGAAGGACTGTCTTCATTAAAGTTGAAGTCCATTAAGCATAAATGATTTTTAAACATGCCAATTATCATTAATCAGCAGTCCCTATATATTAAACCACATACCATAGCTTTCCATGTTTTCATGTTCCATACAGTCAGTGAAGCATACCCTAGTGAGTCAATCGAGCTTGAACCAAGCCTGAAAAAAGAAAATGTACAGCTAATCTCATGCCCCCAAATTTTTTATAAAAAAGGGAAGAGTGAAAAGCCTACTATGATAATGAGAAATCAATTGTCCAATGATATAAGCAGCTACTTAACAAACTAGCATAACTGCTCGAAAACGCCAAAAGAATGTGTGAATCACTGAGTAATTGACAAGCAAAGTCAACCATGTTACTAATGCATTTTTGTGGAAACAAGAGGCTCTGTAATGCAGGATCCATACAAAAGTTCTACTTGCAGGTCTTCTGATACACTATCTGCCACTATTTATAGATTCCCCAAAAAATTTTATTTTTAGTACATATATTTGAGTCTGTGTTTCAAACATCTCTGTTAGGTACCATTCTCAACTGCATAGCCCGCATGCTGGAACTGGATAGTGGAAATTGTGGTACAGTATATTTCCGCCATAAGTTGAGTTCAAGTAATCCTGAGTATTCCAACCATCTTAAGAATTGAAAAGGCCATTAGCAGAAGAACCAGTCAAAATAAAATTATCAAATGTTCAATAAAAATATTGACATGGATAGTCAACCACTAGCGAGTAAATTAAAAAAAAAGAAAAAATCAGACAACTGAAGATAAGCAACAACTCACACTGTACCTAAGTTAACACCCAGCACTATGTGTAGTAATTCACTAACAACTAGAAACTCATCAGATAACATTTTGATAGTGTAGCTTCACATATTTTGGTCAAGTAAGAATGTTAAAACACAGGACAAACATCAGTAAAGAATGGTATCTAGTAAATAGGCAGTTTTGAAATTATAAATAAAGAAGATACCTTCGTGATGAAGCAGCAGAAACAAATATTGGTTCCACAGGGCTGCTCTTTAAGTCCAAGACACTGCAAGATGCCCCCCCACCCCCCCCAAAAAAAAAAGATGAAGAGCAAGCATAGACAAATTAATAAACCGCTAACCATGATCCTCTTAAGTACCTGGGAAATGCATCAGTTGTATTCAGATCACAGACAACTCTCTTTGCATCAACGTTCCACGCTTT
>JBBYHO010000005.1:19450274-19460346 GCA_038382025.1 Adansonia gregorii
TGGACACTATCTAGGGAGAGTACATATTGCCAAAATATTTTCAACATATCAAAACATTTTATCATGAAATAAAATCATAGACTATTTATGCATAAAAATATTTATTATTTAATTAAACACTAATATTAAATAATAAATAGTTTACATGACCTAAAAAATCCATAAAATTCACAAAAAATCATAAAATATTTGGGTCTGGAAAAGACAGAACCTAAACGGCCTAAGGATCATGGTGCATGCACCACACGCGCCACTTATGTTTGTGGGATTTGGCCAAGACCAACTTCTTCCTTCAGTCGGGTCGGGCTCGACCTGGCTAGATATTTTATGATTTGTTCGGGTCTATATATTGTTTTTGCTCATGTTTTCATGTTTTTAATCCATATTTCATGTAATTTAAGGCCTAAAAGCATGAGTTTATACTAGATTTACATGGCTCATACATCAATTTTGATCAAAAACATAAAAATCATTATCAAACATTCAAGATTACTTGAATTTTATAAAACAATATTAGACTTGTTTCAATATATCACAAAATTTTCTTGTTTTATTAATCTTTCCTTTAATCTCAGGGTTTAGTAACATAAATAGATGATTAATCTATTAAAACCCTCTAACAATTTTAGTTTTACATGAACTAATCAAAAATTTTATGATTAAATTTTAATACACAAAATATACATACAAATTCATAGTATATTCATAAAATATATTTCGATGCATAAATACAAATTATGCAATTAATTATAAAATGTTAAAAATTTAATTTCATGATTTTACTATATTTATTATAACTCGTTTATCCTTAATACGAATTATTTAATTGCATAAACAATATATGCATAAAAAAATTCGTCTTTAACGAATCTCACTAGATGATCTGAAGAACAAGGCTAGAAAGCCTAGCTCGGATACCACATGTAATAATTTAAATAAAACGTACCTTTAGCCATTGTTGATCAAGAATCCAAACTCGCTCCAAATACGCAAAGATGAATACACCGTATAAGCCTTCTAGTCTATATCTTTTTCTTGATAATTACCTTATGATGATGCACAGGCAATTTACATAGACTAGACTAGGGACCTATACTAAAAGACTAATTAGAGTTATATCCTACCATCAAGGAATCCGCATTATAATTAGTTACTAAAATAGAATTTAACTCTTATCACTAGAGTAGTTAAACTGAATAGAATTTATTTTATAATTTTATCTTAATAATTTGATTTAATTATCTTAGCTTATTTATTATTATGTGAGCCACATAAAGTCTAACAATTTTTGCATATCATTTTGCTAAAAATGGCTTGCTTTTTTATTTGTAATAATTGATATTTATACAAATTAAATTAATATTTAAATTATAATAATTAATTTTTGCAAATAATAAATTTAATATTTGCATGACAATTTAATTAAAGTGTCAAATCATAGTAAGTCAAAATCTAATCAAAGAAAAATAAAAGCATAGTATGATTTGAATTTTGAAGCGAATTGAATATATCCTGAACTTGAATCTTTCGCGGGTATGAACATTGCACTGAAGTTCTTGGCAAAAGCTTAAAATCTGTACATTTGATTCTCCTCCAAGAGCCGGAATTTGGTTGGCACGACTTGTTTTAGTCTCCGCGTTTCACTGTTCTTGAAAGATTCAAACAACTAAGGAAAGCTTTCAATTTGCAAAGGCTACTTCGCCACAAGCTTCTTCAAATGGAGGAGCAATCCTGATAAAGAGTCCAATTGATCTTGCTCCTCCTCCTCCCACAATTTCATCGGCCAAATTTTCAACAAGATCAGATCGCTTCCACTTCAATAAAAAAAATCCTATCCTATATATGCTATAACCGGTAAATGGGGTCAAAATCTGAGCACTCACCCTGGCCCTCCTGCATTTACATCACCAATGCAACTCCAGCCAGCCTGCTGCTGAGGCTTTCCGAAATATCAATGCTTCTGTTGTCTTTGTATAGGCCAGGAACTTGTTGATATTTAATGCGTTTGTGTTCTTAGATATTATGAAATACCAGTAATATGTGATTTTTTTTTTTTTGTCTTTTTTCTTTTTGAATTAGGTATTTGTTGCCATTCCCTTTCCAACTATATAAGTTCAGTAATTGTGTGTGTGTTTTTTTCGTTTAGCGTGTTACCTCTATTTATCATGATAGATATTTTCGTACATGATGTGGCTGTATAAGAACTGCAATATTATAGAGGACTATCTCTAAGGAGCATCTTAGCCAAGCGCCTGTAGATCGTAAGCGGCTTGACTGCCTGCCCGTTCAATCCAAAAAGCAAAAGAAAATATCCTTGCTGATTCAGGCATTTCTGGTTTTCTTCTGTCATCTAAAACATAATACCTATTCAGAATAAAGAGGATGTTCCTTTCATGTTATGGTAGAGTTTTGGGTTTTGTTTTCGCCTTTTTATTGACTTGATTGCAGCATCTGTCTAACTCTAAGCTGCTATCTGATCCTCTGAAGCTGTTTGACAGATCGTAATATACAGATAACCTACTAGGAAATATGTTAAACCTCCTTTTCTCGAGAACTGCTACAATAAAAATAGTTAGATTCACTTTGCTTTACTGAATCTAAATTTGCCAGGTCTGCTTACCTGTCAAATCAGCTTTAAAGGTGAATGATTCTAGAACCATGTCCAAGCACTATGGATTGATCTTTTAACGGTCCATGTTTCGCTGCCCTTTTGTTAGCCATGCATACAAAGTTGTTTCAGGGTGTCGATTTACTACTCTTTTAGTAGTTTTTTTTTTTAAGACAGATTGCACTAGTTATCAAAGTTGTCAGAGTACTATAGAATTTCCTTTTTTTTTCTAATTTTTATATGTTAGGATATTAGATGAATTGAATCAATGATTTCCTCAAAGCTGTAACAATTATTTTTGTGAAATCAAAAACGTTCTTTTGCAGAACTTAACTGCTTTATGAATGCTATAAATTCTCTGTCTATTTAGCTTCTTGTCTTGAAGATGGATGCAATGTAGGGACCGGTTGGTTCCCAAAGTCACTTTCTATTTTTGGCTTTTGGCCCAGAAGCCTAGGTCACTGTCCCTTCATTCCCCGACAGTACTATGGGAACCTTTGTCTGTTATTTTTGTCTTTGTTGATTTGTCGGTAAATATAAAAAAGGACATCATTTCCTATAGCTTTCAAAGTTTAAATGAGATCCAAACTCGACACCACTAGAACATTAGTGGATGCAAAAGCTTGAAATTCCCTGACCAATAGAACTTAAACTGATTCTATTTGCTTTATCCCCTTGCCAATAATAAAAATTTAATTTCTCCTTGAGATTTTTAATATATCTCCTTAACTCATTCAAGGACCAATCTGCAGTAACGTGTGACAATAAGCATCATCTTATTTTATTTATTTTTCATGTCCAGCAATATTCTTTATGTTAAATTGAGGGGAAGGAAAAAAGCACATCAGCTTCTTACATTATATTGTCACTATTCATAGTTTCTGTATGTAAAGTAACCCTGGCATATTTATTGTGGTATTGAAAAGGTATTATCCTTTAAGTTGAGCCTTAAGTCATAGCACTTAGGGTGTAAGCATCAGAATGGTGAAGTCATCCTTCCAAACTGGCGTTACCCATCCCAACAAATAAAATGTTCGGACATTAAAGCGGATGATGAAACGAAAGTTAAGGACATTGTAATAAACAAATTTGACAAGGACAAAAGAATAAGTTGAGTAGGTTTGAGAGGAACTTTGTAGACTCTGAAGCAGCGCTAATCCGAATCTTCATTTGCCCTAAACAATTCATGTATTATTTTTGCGTTTAATATATATTTAACTATAGATATGAGATACGATTTTTCTTATATATGAAAAAATTTTAAAAAATTAAATATATTAATGGTAGATATATATTCATAGCGGACACATTCAAATCCAATGCCTTTATTGTAATTTTAGCATGCTTTTTCATTGTTTTTGTTTCACCTTTTTATAGCGTAAAAAATTTGTGAGGCATGATAGAAAGTGTAGATTATCATGTGCTTGCTTTAGTTTCTAAAATGCAGCTTCAGATAAAGCTGAAATACAAGAACCTAATTTCTTCGTACTTTGATTTTTTTTTCCTTAATATGGATTAAACTAATTTGCAAGGAGTAGAGGCCACCTATTTTTTGCAAAGCTAAAAAGGAAGTGTGGGGTAAAGGGTTTGATGCAACAGGACACTATGAATGCTTGTGGGGTGCTTACATTTCTGTTTCTTTTCTCATTTTTCCTTTTCAATTATTAAAATCCATTGTCTTTTGCCAAACAACCATATCTATAACTGTTAGGGGGCAGGATTTGAGATGGTATTGCCTACATTGTAGTCCCTTCCCTTTACAGTGCAAACTCAATCTTCTTCTCCTTCGTTTTCCTGCAATATCTCTTAATAGAGTGGAAGCCATGGAAACTTCCCAGCCTCCCTCAATTGAAAGCTTTTCATACAGTTGGCTACTAAACCTAAAACCTTCTTTAGACAGTCTAGATGGCTCCCTCAGAGCCTCGCTTGATGCATGTGATGAAGCTTCCTCCTTCATTGAGATGGACCCAAGAATGCCACCCTCCCGGAGATTCTTCAGAAATTCTCAAGATTTTAAGTTTGATTTTCCCATTTCACAAACTCCTCTCGCTCTTGTTCATGCTGATGAGGTATTTTCCAATGGTTATGTCATGCCTTTCTTTGTTAACCCTTTGAAAATGGAGGCATACGAAGCTATCTCTGATTCGACTTCAACCTTGCCTACCTCTTCACATGAGGCACCAGACCTCATGGTTCCAACTAGTAAAAAAAATCGTCCATCTTTGGGAAAGTGTCGAAGATTGTCCAGGCGGATATTTTCGAAGTATTTGGATTTTCTTAGGCCATTATATAGAAGAATGCGGGGTGGCAAGTCAAGTGGTAGAGCAGAAAGTGTTGACGCAAGAGTTCAGGTGAGGAAGAACTGGTCGTTATATTCAGCAGGAACATCCCCTCGAATCAGTGTTGCATATTCGGCTGATGAGTGGCGAAAGTCATGTGATTCAGAAAGCTCAATTTACGAGGCAGTTCAACATTGCAAAAAATCAATCGGTATATATGCTATTTTTTTTTTCTTTTCATTTGCTCGTTATATTTCCATTTCGGTATTTGGAACCAAAACTCTAGGCGCTGATATTCTTTCCTGTTTGGTTTCCAGGAAAATGAATGGAGGAGGATCCATTTCAATTTCCACTTGATATTTGTCATCTTTCTTGGCTTCTTTTGGGATGACATTGACAATGTGCATTTATCTTGTAAGGATATGTTAAAGCTACGAAAATGTTTGGCCATGGAATTCAGAACCTCGGCAGAAGAACTATGCTTGTTTGGGAATTTTGTTTGTCTTTTTCTTCGAAAGAGTAGGGCTAACAACTTGAAGGAAATCTCTCCTTTATTTCTATAAAGTTTTAATTTTATGAAATAATAAAGATTATTTTGTTAACGATTTGGTTGAAAAAAATTTAATAGATTTATATGAATAATGAAACAAGCAAGCATAATACCAATTATATACTAAACATCTACATTTAATTCAATTAATTTATATAATTTTTTTATAAAAATAATATTAAAATAAATATGAATTTCGAATTTTAACATTAAAACCTTTTTTCCATTTTCCAAAATTCAGCTTCCTTAATTAAAAACAAATATGCTTTAATTTAAGCTGCAATCAGACTACTTTTATATTATTATATTTCTTATGATGAGGAATTGTATAAAAAAACAAACTCTAATGTCAGCATTTATATATATTGCCGTCTCTCTCCACATGTCAAAGGCCACATATCTTTTGAGCATATGTAAGCACAAGTTCTCTTTCACTTGCGTTCTAAGTTTAGTTTGGATCACAATCAATTTCGATAAATATATCTGCAGCTTAAATTGAAAGAAATATTGCATAGACATATATATATATATATATATATGTGAATAAAATCACTTCAGTTCCCACTATCCAAAACTTCTGATATATAACTTAAAAACAGACTAAAGTTGGCCGCCTTCGTTGTCATATTTTTTTAATGTTTTCAGGCCCTTTTATTGTCAGTTGATCCTCCATTCGGCTTTGATTTTATCTAATGAATTTCAGCCTTCTCGGGTACAAATCGAAAATCTATATAAAAGAAGTTAGAACGTGGTTCATTTTGAGGTGAAGCTTTTGATTAAAGAAACATGTTGCACGGATTTCGGACTCCAGGCCTATCCCCTTACCTAGAACTTGAACTTGATTTCAAAACACAACCATGTTTACGGCTCTTTCAGTGCCCATATATTTGCAGCGGTTTTCTAGGACTGGATATTTTCATGCATGGAATGATTGTTAGGTGGCATTGCATCATGTGATAAAACCAAATTAGTCATCTAAAATCTAGATGCTTGGATTGGTAATTAAATTTATGTTGGAAATCATCATGGAGGTGACACTAATTCTACATTTCTACCCACCCCAAAAGGAAGGCAAGAACTGCAGCCTAATCATTCTGCTTACAATCTCTCCTACATGTTTAAAACATTCTTTGATTCCAAATTTTTAGAAGATTTTACTTTCACCCTATTGATAAAGAATTTGGGATTTCTTCAAATGATAGGATAATGTGTTACAAGTTGATTGCACTGAAAAGTTATAACAATAGTTTAAATTGACGAAGTAAGTTTTGCATTAAAACAAATTAATTCTTGAGGGAAATCAAGGAACTTCTGGTCCCCTAGGCCATGGGTCCAAGATGAGATGCATCTTGCCCTTAAAAACATGCATATTCCTCTCTAGTTGTCCAGCCATTTGCTTGTATGTATAACACAACTCAAAGTTTAGATGGCCTGTTAAAGGACATGAAATGAGAGAGCTCTGCACATGTTAACCAACAGGATGGGGAGACATGGACAAATTGTGCTAGGAGAAATGCCAAGCTCTGATAACATTGGTTTTTCTGTATCTATCTACTTCTTTTTGTCTTCCATGTTGGATTTTTCTGCAGTTCTCAACAAAAGAAGCACAACCAAGAATATAGCTTTATGACCTTAATTTTCTCCTTGGTTAGCTAGTTGCCACATGATCAGGCCTACGTGGGGACCAAAACCTCATGCATGCTACTTGTCGCTGCTACTGATTTTCAGTCACTGTAGCTGCGGACAAGACATGATCAAGCTTGTCATAACAGTGTTTGTCTCCAAATATGACATAGATGATGAATGTCTTAAGATGAGGATAATAGTCTTTCGCAATAATGTTTCCAATATAAAATTGAAGAACTAAAGATAATTTCTGAGGAAAGTGTTCTAAGAATGCAAGGCAAATTTTACTTCCCGTGGAAGTGTTCCATTTCTCTAAATCTGCAAGGAACTGTCCCCATGTTTCTACATGAGAGGTCTATATTAATAGCTGCAACTCAAGTACCAATGTCAATGATGCCACAGTGAGAAATATCAACGAAGAAACATTATATATATAGAATTAAATTTTGTGCAACAATAACATTAACGATTCTGCTGCTAACGCTATCTCCTGGTTTCATTAAAATTATTGGCTATGGAAAACACATCAACAAGCAAAAGAATTAAGTGTCTGCCCCTATGGCCAATTTAAAATGGTTACGTCACTGCCAAGATGCAGAAGTCTTCTCAGGAATTACTTGTACGAGGTGAAAGTTGATATTTAACATTGAATGTGCGAAATTACAATTTTTCATTTTATCTAGGTGTAAAATTAAACTCAATATGAATATAAAGAAATTTTCGAACTTTTGAGGCGACCGCCCAAACCGGGCCCTGGTTATCGTTGGACCACCGAGGCCAGGTTACATGCATAACGTCCAGCATTTAAGAAGCTGTAGGTTGTACGCTATCGACTATACATTGTATTAGGGCTTGCAGGGTCTATATCAACTAGCTGTTTGACCTTTTTTACACTGAAATAGAAGTCTAGACAGCAAGGCATAGAGTTATGGGAGCCTTGTAACAGTATATAACTAGATATTGACAAGAGTTTGGTATCAGTGAACCACCAAGTGTGAATAGAGTAATTTTCATGCTAGTTTTAGATGCTGGTTTTGCTGGTTGTCAGCTGCTTTTTTCTATTCAGTGAAAAAGACAACGAAGTTCCGTAATTCAAGACATTTCCTTTCCGTCTTGTACTTTGTCTTCCATGCATCATTGTCTCCATGAAAATCACATGCCGTTTTTGAGCTAATGCAACCATATCCTTATTGCTTGAAGTTGGATATGGCCCTCTGGAAATTTCTGGTAGTTAATGAACTAAAAGTAAAGAAATCTCATCGGCTTAATAACCTGGCTCCTTTTGGATCAATATAATCACCAAGGCGTCCTGGAAAAAAAAAATAAGCTTTGTGTGCAAATTAAGGGATTTGGAAAAAAAATGGAAAGACAAGCTTCTGTTGAAAGTTGATCCTCAGCTAAACTACTAAAACCCGTTACATGCTCAGTTTGGACTGCCCACAGAATGGAGAAATCGAAAGACCCTATATTTTTGTATTCGAGATCAAGTGGACCGGACAGGAAAAGATTGTTGGCATTCGATTAAAAAATTAGGTTTAGGTGAACCTTTTTTTTTAGGTTTGAACTAGCTAGGTTTCTTTTTCATGCATGTCACCATTCATCTTTAAACCTTTTATAAGGAGCTGGTGCTGGCAGGGTTTTGAACCCCTTTTTTTTTTTTTCCCTCTGTTGATGGGATGGGATCATTCATGGGGACTCAGCCAATGAGAACCTACAAAGAAAGGAGAACAAACAAATCTACTCCATAAAGAAAGAAATCCAAAGGTCAATCTCTCCCTGTTTAAGAAAATTCCTGAATCCTGGTCAAAGCACTTGGGTTTTGCACCCATCAAAAATAACAATGTGTTACTTAGCTATGTAAGCCCACGGCAGATAGTTATAAGGATAATTGAGATTTGGGCTTACCAATAGCTGATCGTATCTGGTCAAGCCTTACTAGTGGAAAACATCCATATTTTCCATATTGGGTTTTAACATTTGTCAATCTAATCCAAATGAACTCAAACCCTCCCCCCCCCCCCAAAAAAAAAAGGAATTTAACAAAAGTTTTATAATTAATTGTCCCAATCCTCATGGCAAAATTACAGGAAGATGAATATCTATAGTCAGCCTAAAGGAAAATTGCTACTTGACGTACACTATGAGCCCAAAGAAATGCACAAGTTTAGTATTGAAGAACTTTCGCTGTAGACGGGAATGATTGGTGACTGAATTTGGTTATTTGAATTTGAAATTTCATTAAAAAAAAAAACGTCGAGAAAGGAAGAGCAAGAAGTAGACACTAGTAGGACAAAGCAACCGGATTTCGAGAAGAGTCGCACAAATGAACAGGGAAAACTTGGCAAATCCATCCAATCAATCTTCTTTTCAAGCAAAGCATATGGTGGCCCTTGGCCCCAATACAAAGCAATGTGGCTGTGGCAGTGTTTGAAAGGATGGGTTATGCAAATTTATAATTTCTTCAGTCCTAAGAAGAGCTATCACCATCTTTGTTCTGGTGACAAGGACTTTTGGGTTCAATTCACACAAGACGTGTCATTCAGTCGAAAGACCTTCAACTAGCTTAGCCTGGACCAGTTGACGAGTTTGAAAAGAAATTTAAACTCAATTTCAAAAAGCTAGTTTGTGAAATAAAGAATTTAATAAGATAAATAAATTAACTTTAGATTTAAAATAGATAGTGATAATATTTAATATAATTATACGAATATAATATATATAAAGTTAAAAAAATATAATATTATATGATACGAATATATTTTTAAAATTTATTTAATATGAATTATAAATACATCAAAATTAATATAAAAATAAAAAATTTTAAATACGATTATGACATGATAAAATATATGAATATGATATAAAAATATGAATTGTCAGGTCTAATTCAAAGTTAGATATTATATGAAGCAATTAACGAGTTAAAAAAGAAATTTAAATTTAATTTCGAAAGTTAACTTATAAGATAAAAAATTTGACGACCAATAAATTAAGTTTGGATTAAGGGTT
>JBBYHO010000005.1:19481383-19491862 GCA_038382025.1 Adansonia gregorii
CAGATCCATACTATTATCCTTTCTTTCATGTGGGAGAAATGGAGAATACAATCAAAATATTTTTTTTCCCTTTGCTCTCTCATTCAAAAGTCAATCTCATATGCATAAAATACACATGACCAAGATTTGGAAAGACAATTTTTGTGTTGAATTTTCCAACACCAAAAGATAAATGGGTTAATTAATAAAGAGACTGTCATTCCCCTCTATAATTAGTTAAGATCGATGAACCACTAATATAGACGAACTTTTAACTCTTTGTTCTACTATTTTTGGATATCTAATTTACCCATATCCATCCGTCTCTTTATACCTTAAATCATGATCCTTATTTGACATTTTTAGATGGCTATAACCTGAAAAGACTGAAAGTTGATCTTCCTCAAAGTGCCGTGCTCGGTTTGGGTTGCCCACGAAATCAAGAAAAAGGGGTTTCTTTTTTTTCCCTGGATAAATTAAATTTGAATTTTGGAAGATATCTATTTGAACAAAGTGATGAAGTTTCCCTTTCTTATTGCACGATAGCCCAAAGAAAAAGAAAATACGAAACCCTTTTTGTACTTCAGTTCAAGTGGGGCAGACAGGAAAGCAGTGACATATGATTCAACGATTAGGTTTAGTTGAACTTTTCTTTTTTCTTAAAAGGAAAAAAAAAAGAAAAAAGAAAAAAAATTAGGTTGGAGCTCGGTAGGTGCATGCTGATCCTGACGGGCATATAGAATGCACCACTCATGCGTGAGATGGTGTTTTACTTAACAAATTTTGAGTTTTAATAAGTTACGTTATATAAATTTTTAAAATATTTATTTATTTATTTATATTATGTTTATATTATATATTTATGTCGTATTTAATATCGTTCAATTTTATTGATGCTGATACAGTTAAATTTGAAACCTGGGTTTTCTGTTTGATGGGATGCCGGGGTACTCATCCATCTAGAAACTGGAAAGAACAGAAAACGAACAGATCACCGCATAAATAAAGAGGCAACGGAGGATCAAGTTGGCCATTTCAAATAAAAAAATTAACATTAAATCAATTTAATGTCAAATTATTTTGATTTAATATTTCGAATCATGCAGGGTTTAAATTATTTTAAATTAAGACATGTTAAGTGAATTTTTTTTTTTTCAATTTAGTTTCAATCGGTTTGATTAAATAACTTTGCTGGCTCTAGCGAAGTATAATGACCGAGCTCTCTTTGTTCAGGAACCCTTATAAAAGCAATTGGGTCTGCAATCTGAACCCACTACAGACAATACCCAGGTTAATTAGCCATAATAAACCTCGAGAAACTATATGTGGCTTCTTGAGATTTGGGCTTATAAAATAACTGATAGGCTTTATAAACTGATAGCATTTTGTTTATTAGTAGGCTTTTAATTTAGCTCCTCGTACTTTTCCCTTTCATTTTTAATGGATTAATAATCTGCGTTATATATATATATTTTGTATTAATTTTTATATTATATTATATTATATTTTAATTTTTTTTTCATATTGTTTTACAACTATGAAGTACATCCAATCAATTAAATTTTAAATGTGTTTGAAAGTATGGGGTAAGCCAAATTTTAGAATTTCTGCTAATAAGAGCCGTTCCCCATCTTAGTTCTGGCGACAAGGACTAAAATATTTGGTTCCTTGCAGACAAAATGTGCCATTCAGTCAATGGATTTTTAACTAATAAGCTATCTTAGCACGGACCATTTTGATGCAGATTGCATCTTCTGCAGGGAAAAGAAAAAAAAAAAAGGTTTGGGAAATGGGGTGGTTTTTAACTCATACTTGAGATGATGATTTATGAAGAAAACACCTTTTGGTGAAGCAAATCAATGGGTTAAATTTTTACAAAATGTCAAAAAGAGAAGTTGGCATCTCATTGGAACGATAAGAAAAAAATGAAAACAGAAGACGTGATTGAGGACAGGTAGGTTTCATGTGCCTTTTCACAACTTTTTGGGGTTGATGAATATGAAATTTGCCGAAGGGGACACTGTTTTTATAAAGTAACAAAGTTGTTATATTATTGGTTGCCCCTTCCCTTGATCTTGGCCTACTTGGAAATGAAACTCTTTTTTCGATATCTGCTTGATTTGTCATGTAGCGCCACCCGCAACAAGAAAAGCCAGACTATTTGCTCCTGGCTGGCTGGGCCAACCCTGGTCAAATTCGTTTGGATTTTAGTCAGTAATCAGGACTTAGGGGTTAGGTTTTACCGACATCCTGAAGGTCGGCTCTGAATTCTGATATACATATATATATATATATATATACACACACACACACACATATATATAAGTGTGTGTGTGTGTGTGTGTGTGATTTCTTTCCTAAAATGCAAAACACGTCCTATGTTTAACAGGTGCTTGAGATCCCATCTAGGGGATGCAATAACTTTGTAAAAGAAAAATGAAAAGAAATGAAGAAACCAGGAATGGGATTCATGAAATTCAAATTCTGATCGAAAATGGGTAAAAAAGAGGGAAAAAAAAAAAGAAGAAAAAAGGTCACTAATAAATCCCATTCTTTAATTCATCTTTTTACACATTTTCTTCATCTATTTGAAACAACAATTTTCTCTTTTATCTTATGACATTCTAAATTCGATATTTCAATAAATCCAAACACTTTTTTTTCCCTTTTTGTCCGAATTTAATAACAAATGATAAGTATATTTGATGTTTAAGTGATCATTTTAAAGCACACCGCCACCTTCAAAATTTGTAGGCTACCACGTCCAATGCAAAGATTAGGTCATTAATGGCCAGTTAACTCACATTAGCAAGGGTTCATTTCAAAGAGTATCAGCCTCTTTAAACATTAAAAAAGAAACTGTCAATATGTTCAACCTTACCACCAACATTAAGGAAAGCTCCCCATATCCATCATCTTTCAAGCTTTTTACGAATTGTCTAGTGTTAAATCTATGTCCTTTTTTATTTTTTTTTTCTGGTTTTCCTACACAATTTGCAGCATTAATAGGTCACAATGGACGGCTATAAATTGGTGGGTTCATTGATGGCAAACGCATAAGCCAATAGTTAATACATTTTCTATTGGCTTTTGGTGGAGGGTCTAATTAATCTATGTCGACATCTTTAAAGATCTAGACTTTCTGCAAATAGAAAGGATTTCTTATTAGTCAAATAATTAGACATTTCTGTTAAAGTTTGTAGCTTTACAATTAAGTTTTTCTTCTTTGCTTTTCTTAAACTCTGGTTGGCCTGCAAAAAGCCAGCAAAGGTGGCAGCAGCAAGAAAAAGATTGAAGTAGATTAATATATGTTTCAAGTTTCAATGATGATATGTTACTCGGATTTTTCATATTTTTTGAAATAAAATATTTATGTATGACACATACTTAACGTTCATAAAAAAAAAGAAAACAAACAAGTGTTTGTTGGAAAATCCAAGAGCAGTTCAGCTTCCAGCATCAACCCTTTTTACCTTCATGAATGGAACTTGTATTAAATATTCAAAGAAATCATATAATTCCCAATTGCCAAAAACTTTTAGAAATCAAAGTTGAAAGAAGCTGAAATTTTCTTCATATTTTTTTTTCTATGTTTAAAAACATCAGATAATCATCTGTCAGGCTGTCATCACAACAAAGAAAATTCATGCACATTTCCAATAATGGACTAATTTACAATAAAATATTTTTGTATCTGAATAGAAAATATATGCCCTCACCATTGATGAGTTTGGTGTATAAATTGCCTTAACTTATGCATTTCATCAGATATTTTGCAATGTTTACCCAACCCCACCTCTGATTTATATAAACGATTTAATAACGCATTGCATTTGTCTTTTGACGAGCCAACTTGCAGTCTAAAAACACTGGCAATTTAATCAATCATAACATAAGCCAACGCAGTTTGTTTGGGAATGTCGAATTACTTGGCATTTTCCATGAAGAGTATTGCCAAAATATGAGTTTGGATCTGATTATTTTACACGGGATACATGACGTGACACATTTAAATACGATTAGTATAATATATTTAATTTAAATATTAAAATTATATTTAAAATTTTTTATATATTTAATAATTTATATTTATATAATTAACATATAAAAGTATAAATTGTCGACATATGTACGCAAATTATCGGATCCTAACATAATAATCCATCAGTCATTGCAAATTATTGCTGTAATAGATTGGGGACTAATTAATTTATAGCCCCAAGGCTTGATCTTCAAACAGTTCAATTTTAGTTTCCTTTCGAACCAAGTATTGGTAATTAAAAGAAAAACAAGTAAAAAATCACATCCCATCTGCAAAAATAAATAAATAAACTTTGCATGTCAACAAAACTGTATTGGTTTTTAAATCATTAAGTATGCATTTGTGTCGCAGAGAAAATAAAGAAAATTCAAGCAAAATGCCTGAAACATCTCCTATGCAACTAATCAATTTCTTGGCACACTCATGCAATGGATTAATCATGAAAAAAATGTAGACAGCCCGACCTTGCATTATCAAAAGAGAGAGAGAAGGAGAGAGACTATGAAGCTCGAGAAATGTTGGATTTGTCCTCGGGAAAAAAATGCAGCAAATTAAAGGTGATTTGATATGGGGTTGGGATTTAAGAAATAAAATATATATGTATATATATATATATATGTGTGTGTGTGTTGATATACTGATGAAGCAGAAATAAGAAAAGATGGATTCGATGATTCACCCAAAATGAAAATTAAAAAAAAAAAAGGAAAAGGACTCAGATTCAGACAAATCAAATACTCCGAAATACAAAAAGATTACTCATGAAAATCAAAAGCTAAAAATAGCAAAAGCTAATCGGCCATATTGACTTGTTTTATTTGCTTCTTGGAGGAAGGTATAGCCTTTTTTTTTGATGTGATGATTGAAAACTTTGTAATAAAGTAGTGAAAAGTATAGTGGGGTGGCATGGCGTGTAAACCACAAATCGAAATGCTGCAAAAAAAAAAAAACCCAGAGCATGTGATGCTGAGGTGGAAAAAGGAGGGGTCTTATTGGACAAAGTTAATGATGCGTAGATGTCCATTGTAATCTCAGTTTTCTTCTCTTTCTTCAACTCAAATCTTCTTTGGCGTAGCAATAATAAGTGTGTTTAAGTGGTGCTTATTTTATTTTATTTTTTGTTTTAATCATATTTAAGATATTATGTATTTATATAAATTTTGACATATTAATAATTCGATTGTATGAATTTTATATGATTATATTCATATTACTTTTTATATTATATCGTATTTTAGTTATTACTTATATCATATTCATGTTATGTTTAAAATTATCAAATCTATCCAAACCCAAAACCTGTCCAATTCTTTTAGTAACCTTCTCCTCCATTTTCATAACTTGATTGATAAGAACTCTCACACCCTCAACTCACATCTTCTAAAGAACCTTCCCTTCCTTTTGCCAATTTGAAAGTTAAAAAGAAATAAAGCCTAAAGGCAGTTTGCATATGAATTTTCATGGGGTCCAAAAGGAAAAGAATTTTCCCCAAGAAATAAAAACAAATTCCCTATTGTTACCCCCACTTAGCCAGCAAAGAAAAAAAGGGGGGAAGAAACTTCAATTAATTTGAAAAGAAAAGAAAAAGGATCCAATGAAAATGAAAGAATGATTTTTTCTCCAACATGTCACCAGGACAACTGCTGTTTTTGAGCAAGCGTTTGCAGTGGAAGCTTTTTTCCTTGGTAGGGCACAATGTCTAAAATCAACTCGATCAAATCATAGGAGTTCAAACTGTTCATCGATCCAACGGTGTTATGACTCGATTTTTTTCACATTTGTTATTCAAGTTTAATTTAGGTTGAGGTTGGATTAATTTATAAGTCTATACAATTATTTAAAAATATATTAAAAATTAATTTAAATTAAAAAAATTATTCAAGCTTAATTCCACACAATAATAACTTAACTTTTGGATAGATTATATATATATATATATATATATATGCTACGTGCCATCCTGCTCTAGGCTTTTCTAGGAAGAAATATTAAATCTCATGGCCTTTATACGAAAAAAACAATTCCAATAATTATAAGTCATGAATTTAATATTTTAACTTCAATATTTTTTTTTGAGTTTTTATATTCCAATTTAATGGAAGGAAAATTGAAATTTATAAGACAAATTCAAAGTAATACTGTTTTTAATGCAATTGTACCTGATAAAATTTTCATAGGAATAAAAAAAAATCCTAAAGCTTTTACTTTTTAGCTGCATGATCATATATATATATATATATTAATTTTGTTAATGTTACTTAAACAATCTTGTTAAAGAATTGCAGGCACACACCTTGTTGTCATTAACCATATTTTATAGAATTAATCATAATAATGAAGTTAGTGGGTCTAGATTTCATGATGTAAGAAATTAAGGATATTATATTTGTACAGGTTAACTGTTCCTTTAAAAAATAAAACCACTTACAAAATCGTGGCAATGCTAAGACTGGCCACTTGATAAACTAATTAACCTTACATAGACAATTGGTAATATATATATTGGTATCGTGTTAAAATTTTAGTTTTTTATAATTTTATTTATAGTATTTTATATTTATATAATTTTTAATACGTTAATAATTCGTGTTATTTTTTCATCTTATATTGTGTTTTTATTATTTTCAATATTCTATTTATATGATATAATTGTATTGTATCCTAAATCGACAAATCTACTTGCATATTTGTTTATGTTATTTGGTGTCCCATTTTCAACTGCGAATGAATTACATATTGTGATATTTTTAAGTTTGAATCCGTAACATTTTTTTCTGTTCTATAAGCTTCATCTCCACAATGTCTTTTAATTTAGTCAAGTATTAACGAAATTTGATACTACTACTACTACTATTATTATTATTATTGTTGTTGTTGTTGTTGTTGTTGTTGTTTATGACACTTGTTAGGATTAATTTTTTTTAACACAGTTACTATCTTTTAGTATACATTTAGCAAATAAAAATGTTCTAAACTAATAAGAAATCTTAATTTATCCTCTCCATAGAAATATTCCCAAAAGTTGAGGACAAAATTGTAAAGGTGTTATTACACAATAATTGCATTACGAGAACTTTGTATGAAAGGTTGCGAAAGAGAAAACTTTTTAAAAATAAATAAACGAACACGTGTTTAAGAATATTGGTTAATATAAATTTATAAAAATATATAACTAATATATTATTTACTTTAATTCAAGAAAAGTAATATAAGTTATGTAAATTTTTTAAATGATAGTCAAATAATACTTAATTAGTATTTATAAATACTAGTTAATTAGACTTATAAATAAAAATGAGCCTTAAAGAATGACAGTCATAAATAGATTTATCTACGGGTTGAATTACTTGTTTAGCTTGTATTCGATCGAATTTAGATAAGTATTTTTCAATTCAACTTAATCCAAATTTTGATTAATTGATAAAAAACATCTTGATCTAAATTTAATTATAAATATATATAATATTAATATTAATATAAAAATAAAAACAAAATTTTTAATATTTTTTAAATAACAATAATATGAATTTTTGTAGTAGACTTTGATAAAAAAAGGTAAAAAAATTTGAACTATTATTTTACCTAACTTCACTTATGAATAGATCCAAACAATCAAATATTAATTAATAATAAAAAATTAACATAAATTATTATCAATATTATTATTTTTGACTATCAAACCTGTAAATAATTATGGCTTGGAGTCTAACAAATTAGGATAATTTTCTCTTGTGGTTGTAGCCGCCTCAATATGGTCGTCTAGAGGCTGCCCTAAAACTTCAAAAAGAAAATAAAAACGAAAAGCAGAGAGCGGAAAGCAACAAATTTCTCAAAAACCAAATTTGAAAGGTGCAATTTGCTGATTCAAAATCTTTTCGACGGAGACTCCGTATGTATGACGGCACTTTAAAGGCGATGGTGACGGAAAAGAAGAACATTGGATCTTTTTTATTAATTAACATTTCATTAAATTACTACTTGATATTGTTCTTAATCAAAAAGATCAAAAAGGAGCATTTAATTGTTGAATAATAATAAAAGAACATGCATGGTTTAATGTCCATAAATCACAATTTTTTTTCTAACTATAATTAAGATTTTTTTTTTAATTACAAAAAAATAATAATTGTTGAATTTGATCACTACATGATTGGGTGTAATTTAGTTTTGAACTTGAACTAACAAAATTGGAGACATGATACTTACTTTTGGAGTGAGTCGACAATTGAAATTGGATCAATAACGCATATTAGTGAATTGATTAGACGATATTATTTTAAAAAAGAATGATTGAATTAATAAGCCTTTTTGAATGTGCAAAATAGTATTTAAAAACATCAAACATTAAATAACTTTATATCAAATGAAGAATTAGGAAAAAGAAAACTCTTATTGAATTGAAGTTGTCGACCGTGAGAACTTGATTGAAGAAAAATAAAATTGCTGGTTCCTAGAACATGTTGAACGACTAAAAACTCCAAACTTAAATATCTAAAAGTTTTTAGTAGTGGGAAACACAACAACAACAACAACAACAACAATAATAATAATAATAATAATAATAATAGAGGTTTGTTAAAGAGTTGCAGCGATTAATTTTCATGTGCTCTGTGTACATACTTATTCTTGTTGGTTTAACTCTTTTAATAGAGAAATTGTGTCATATGTTTTTGCATTTAAATACGGCACAGAATATGTTTAAAGATAATAAAATCTGATTTACTCAATGAATTTTACATCAATTCACTTTGAAAGAAAAGCTTTATTTAAAAGGGAAAAATGGCATGATTTATGTAAATACTTGCTTTGTTCTCCGTCCCTCTTTTAAAACTATTATTTTATCTTTTAAAATATTATATATAATTTAGTTTTATATATATAGTACATATGCTATAATTATAATTATAAAATTATAATATATGTGTTTGTAATATTAAATTAAAAGCATTTAATAAAAAATAAATTCGAACAATGTGAAATGACGTAAAGCAATTATAAATATAATTGACATATATGAAAACAAAGATTTTTAGCATCCATACAAATGTGAAAGAAAAATAAAACAATCCCTTACCGCCTCGCTTTATTACCATTCCTAAGCCTATCATTTCCACTAATCACTTTCCTAAGTTTTTATCTCAAGCAATCTTCTTCGTCCTAAAATCTCCATTTCCTAAGTCTTTTTTTAGCATAACAAGGCTTAACTAAATCTTTCATCCCTGTAGCATATAATCATGTTCTTAATTTTTTGGATCAGGAGCCGTTCCTTCTTTCTAACCGATGTGCCTTTGACGAAGTCTCATATCTTTCACTTCCCTTAATTCCCAAAATTAATTTTTAAACAAATGGTAGAATTTTGAACCTTTAACATTCTCATCGTACCCCACATTTCAATCAGGCAATGTATGTTAAACTTATGGTGTAATAATAATATTATTATTATCTGTGTAAAACATAAAAAAATGTGATCTACGTTGATTAATTAATTAACTAATTACAATTATATTTTATAAAAGAACACATAAAATTGATATTATATTCTGAGTTTGTATTTGATTTATTAACAGTGTATAACTCTATATATTATACACTGTCAATGAATAAAATTGTGTCACCTTATTAAAAGTTTTTTGAAAATAAATACAAATTATTTTTATTTTCATAATATGATATTATCCGATTCATTGATAATATATAAATTTATAAATTATTAGTGTATCAAATAAAAACCTTTATATTCTCTCACTTATAGAAAAGATGTAAATTTCTAGAAGACGTGAATATGGTTATGTGGAAATTGCTGAGCCATTTTTTTTTTGGTTTTTTTTTTTTTATAATGTGTACAACGTTTTCTTTGATGCTAAGCATTTGCTTTTTCAAAAGCCAAACTACCTTCTCATTTCCTTGACGCCCAAGAAACGGCCAAAGCTTTGATCTAAAAAATTGAAGGTTTGGTGAGTTGGGATGTTTGTTTAATTGAAGGTTCTCTGGTTTCCATCAATAAGATTCTGATCTGACAAAGGGCAAATTAAATGTCAAATTAATTAGTTTTCCCCTAATCAAACGATGGTTTTGCTATTTATTAGGTTGCACATTCCGTTAGTTCAATTAATAATTAAATTGAATAATTGTTAATTAAAATAATTTAAATTTAATTTTATTTAATCGTTAATTGAATTGAACTTAAAAAAATTTACGTTTATAATAATCAATCGATTTTTTCCGACTAATTCAGTCTGTTGATCAAATTTCCATTGTTCCATCTTTAATAAGTCAAAATTATATTATAAAATTTTAAATATTTAATCTTTTATAATTTGAATAATTATAATAATCCAATAAAAATTCAAATTTGAAGTATAAGTAAAATATAAATTGATGATAAAGCGAAGAAATTCAACCATGTAAAACTTAAAATATTTAATAAAAATTAAAACTATAATATTATATATATATAT
>JBBYHO010000005.1:19505930-19525092 GCA_038382025.1 Adansonia gregorii
AAGGTTTTTGGATATTTTTATTACAAAAGTTCAAAAAATAAATTAATCTCATTGTTGTCTACCACCTGCGAAAGTACGAGGAAATAAAGTAGAGTGGCCGCCAGAAATGGAGGTGAAGCAGCCATGCATGGTTTTGGTAAGGGGGAAGTCTTCCAACAAATTAAAAATATTTGCAAAACAGGCTGCAAATTAAAATAAAGAAGAAACCCAAATCTAAATCCCTTCAAAGAAAGTGTTCGATAAAAAAAAGAAATAAAAAAATCATTAATTTGTCAACACGGCCATGAGCTAGTGCATATATTTACCCCATCAGGATGCGAGCTTATTCTCACTAATATTGTTCATATCCTTCGAAAATTGAAAGCCATTCAAAAAGTTTGCATCAGATAGCTTGCTATTTTTGTTCAGAACTAAACTATTAGCCTAGCTAGTTCCCCATGGTTCAGACCAAAGAAAATGAGGAGTCTGCCCTGGTGCATTCCACAGAGTCGGACCTGGAGCAAGCTAAAGATTTCAGAGAGACGACGGAATCGGATGATCAGTCATCCTCGGAACAATCATTCGTGCTCAACAGAAAGAATCTGGCTATACTTGCTGCTTCTGTGGTCATTATTGTACTGATTATAGTTTTTTCAATATTAGTGTTCAGCACCAATCATCCGAAATTTCAAGTGCGCTCCGTTGCAGTTGAGAATCTCAACTATACCACCTCTCCAAACCCTTCATTCAACATGAGTTTTGTTGCTGAAATGACTGTCAAGAACCCGAATTTTGGTTACTTCAGATATGGAATCACCACTGTTACTTTCACCTACAGGGGCAAACAGGTTGGACTGGTTTTGGTCCCGGGGGCAAGAGCCAGGGGATTAGGCACAAGAAAGATAAATGCAGCAGTGAACTTGAATTCAAACAATGTGAGAAATGATACAAATCTGGGCAGCGATATCCGGTCAGGGTTTTTGACATTCACAGTCCAGTCCAAGATGGATGGTAAGGTTTATTTGACGTCTTCGGGGAAAAGAAGAAAGGTGAATGGCAGGAGGAGATCTGCAGTGATGAACTGCACATTCACAGTTAATTTGGCAAGAAAATTGGTCCTGGATATAAAATGCTCGTAGAGCTCTGCTACCAGGACTGATTTTTCAATCATGGATTTCTTGGCTTTTCTTTTATCCTTTGTTGTGATGCAACTAGATCAACCAACATGTAACTTTTTTTTTTTTTTTCCTTGTAATGTATTTGTTTTGTGAACTTCACTTGTATGACTGGAATACCATTCTTTATTTATCTTTTGATCAATTTGTCTGATTGCTTGAAAAGAAATTTGAAATCCATTCGAACCTCGTTATTGATTTGTTTTTGACATTTTCAAGTCCCCTTTTTTTAATAGATAGATAGATAGATAGATAACTTACATATTTGATCAAGTAAATTCTCTTCAAAAGACAAATGAAAACCTTTTGATTTAACGTTTCCAGGTTTTTTTTTTTTTTTTTAAATTTTTTCAAGGCAACTTTGCACTTAATAAAGTCAAAATAAGATCAGTAGGGTGTAGAAATTTGCAACCCAAGATTGCTGAGACGATGTCATAAGCTGCCAAATAATGGAATTATTATACCATTGACCCACGAGATCGTTGGCAATCTAGGTCAATATTTCGGTTACATAGAAAACACCTCTACATTGGATGCGCTGCTTAAGCATAAAAACCAGTTTAGCAATTAAAGTTTGCCTGCATCTTTGTTTGTTTTAGAGTAAACAAAACCATTTTCCTAGTCTTCTCAGTTTTCACTCTTTACTTACCAAAGGACAACAAAAAAAAAAAACAAAAAATAAAAAAAGAACCATAGAACCATCAGCCATGTCAGGTAAGACAAAGTATTGAAGGATCAGGTTCATATTTTCAACTGAAATGGTAATAAGAAGAAGGCACCTAATTGATCTCTATGATCCTTTTATGTGAAAATACGTTTAATTAGCATACCAGGCCCTATGAAATGGCAATGGGGAAATGCGGCAGGACTTGGTCAGAATCCCTGGAGAGAGATAAAAGGATATATAGAAGAGCTAACATACAAGTGCGTTTGCATGTGACTAAGCTGTCGAGACGCCGCCCAAATAAGGCAGGAGCAGCCTCGGTATGAGGAACAAGTCTTCGTCTTAGACATAAATAAATAAAATAAACCTATCGAGATCATCAAAGTAGCAGCAACGCCACCTTTTCCTCTCCTGGCGTGGCATTTTGAGACATAAGATTTGAAACTCTTAATCATGTTTCCTCATATATGACAGATTAAATTACCAATTAACATTATTATATTTATATAAGTAATAATTGAAGGTTAAAGTTGTGGTTTAATCCCTGGGTAAATAAAACATGTAAATTAAGTACAATTTACTTCACCAACCCTCCCAGTTTGAACTCTTTATTCCATTTCCTGTCCTTAGCCCCATCAATTTATAACCTTCAATTTAACCATCCAACAGAATTCCATCAACTAATTAAAGCAGTGGAAATCAATAATTGGAGTTGTTTAAGCAGGGGAGGAAACAAATTATTATACTTTAATTCTAAACTACCTTTCCATTGGTTGTTTAAAATTTTAATGTCTGGAAATGAGAAATGTCAGAATTCTTGTTAAGTTGCTTAATTTAATTATCTTACTTCACAAAATTTTTGTGATGATATATGAGTGGTTTACACTTTCTGTGTAAGCAAACATATTTTACTAAATAGGATTTTAGAACTATTACGTTCTTGATAGAAATCCCATTTCCAACGTAAAAATTTTGAATAAAAATGTGAGATTATCGGTTCCACTGCTAAATCGTGGAGGCAAGCTATCTTATATACTTTCTCATTCTACAAAGTATTGTAGTGTCAACATATAAAAACACAGCCATAAAGTTTTGTAAAACAAATAATCTGATATATTGTCAATAAAGAAATAAAATGAAGACAATTTGGAAGAAAAAAAAAACATAGGAAATAAGCTCTAATGCTATGCTGTATGCACATCAACTTTATACTATATATATATATATATATATGTAGATCAGATGGAATGGCACTTAACATCTTGTATAGTAGCTCGACTGCTCACCAAATCAACTGTCATGTGCAGCTCATTTGTGCGGACTTCTTCTTCTTGATCAATTTCATCAACTGCACTTTCCCTGTCAGTTTGGAGTGGCTGGTCAGTTTCAAAATCCCAGAGCTAATACCAGTCCTCAAGGTTGAATAGCCAGTATGTTATCAGAATTCAAGTCCAGAGTTACATTCATCTTCCTCGTGGATCTGGCCTTGGCTTTTCCCTTTGCAACAGATGCCTCCCGGACTTGAACACCCCCGTCATCAAATGAAATGGTGGTTTTATCGAATTTGAAGTGACCAAAATTCGTGTTCTTGACCGCAACTTCAGCGTTGAATTTCACCTTGAAGGAGAGTTTAGGGGTTGAGACGTGTAAGTAAGATCCTCCACCGTGATGGAGCTGATACGGAACTTGGTGTTTTTAATTCGCATCACGGTAAGTGAAACGACCAATATGACTATCATCTGGAAGATGGCGAAGGCGGCTGCATATGCAATCAATGTCATGCGTTTCTTTCTCTTTAGCTCCTTGGATAGTCCTGCAGCAGACTCCATATCTATCTTTTTTTGCTGGTAATTTCCCTCAGCCGCCATTGCTACATTCTCAACTGTTTTCAAACGAAAGGGTTCCCTCAGCCGCCATTGCTACATTCTCAACTGTTTTCAAACGAAAGCGACTGTTTTGCTTTCTATTGGATCTGAGTTCTTCAATCGAAGTGAAACAGGGTTTGTTTGGTGAAGGTTGAGAGGTTGGCATGAGCTCCATGTATAGTTGCTGCTAACATTACAAGTTATTATTAGAAGGTTCTGCCATTATTATTGCAACATGTAAAATGGTTGGAAGAGTCAAAAACCAGAATCCACACCTAACTAAACTTGGAGGACTACTGGCCAACCTTGTCTGTCACAATTTTACAAAGAACAGTTCAAGCTCTGCTGTGTATTTAGTTGCCATCCTGTAGCAAGCAAATATAACGTATCTATGATGTATTTTGTCAGGCAAAATATTTCCAGATTAAACGAAGCTGGTACACTTTGTAGAACTCGAGTGTAAGACATAATGGCCTCAAGACCTTCCGCTTGCTTTGGTCACATCTCATCGGGATTGTTCGGGTTTTCATAAACGAGTATTTCCGATTAATAATCGTTTTACACTTGTATTTTAAATCAACTTTTCAGTTCAGTACTTGCAGAAAAAACTATCACTTTAATACTTTAATTTTATTATCCATATTAATCTTTTAAATTAATATCATTAATCAAATATTAATTTAACAATCAATAGCCAATGATAACTTGATAATAAACCTATCTATAAACCAAGCTACTTGATATATCCAACCTGCTTGAGTTGGAGTTAGACAAATCTTTTGTCGATTTGAATCAACTCAACACACATTTACATTTAATAATTAAAAATATCTATTTTTATTTAAATTTAATTTTAAATTATATAAATATTAATATAAAAATAATTTAACCATTGATTGTCATATTAATCCAAAAAATCAAACATGATGAAATAAAAATTTAAATAACAAATTGATAATTTTTATGTTTAGATACCAAATGGACTTAAAATGCAAGATCAAAATGAATACTTAATAACTAAAAATAAGTTTTAAACTTTGAAAAATGTTTTTGTACTTTTGTCAGCCAAATAAATCATAGACAAACACTTAATTTTGTTTTGATATCCTTTAAATTCGGCCAAAAATAGGCCGCTGCAATTTTAGTCCTCTAACACCTATCGAACCTACAAGAGTTTGAACTGGCAAAATGTCTGAAAGACGGTCATTAGCTACCGTTAGATACCCCTTTCTATGACTTCAAACTTTGCTCTGTTAGCAACTTCATTAACTGTTCAGCAGTAGGTGAAAAGGAAAACCATTTGAACTCGCAAATATATATATATACACACACACACACACACACACACACACACACACACACACATACTATGCTTTGACCCTCCAAAGAAAAATTGAATAAGTTGTTTTAGATTCGACCGAAAAAAAAAAAAAGGAGAAAAAGCATCCAAGTCCAACAGTTCATCAGAGCTTTTATCCAGCATAGCCATGCAGAGCCTATGACAAGGTTTAAAAAGAAAAATAAAATACCAAATAACATTCTTCATTTGCACAGCTTAAAAGTTCGACAATGACAAGGTGGAAGGCTTTTAGTAGAATGTAACTCTACACAAACAACAAAAGAAATGCTTCAAAACGAAAGGTACAAACAAAGTCGAACTAACAACTGTACCTGGGAGCAAATTTCGACATACAAGCACAGCCAAGCTACCACTTTATAAACTAGATTGAAGAAAAGTGAATAGCATTCACATACCAAAATCGCAGTCTTAAGTTACAATCTTACAAAGAGCTCAGTACTCCCACTTCTTCAGTTCCATACCATCAGGGGGACTTCCTTCCACCTTCTTCACACCAACTTCTTTCCAGTTTGTCGAAAGAACCGTCCCATTTGACTCCACCTACACAAGGCACCACCATAAAATTAGAATAAACACGGCTGATAAATTATCCAAACTGGTGTATTCTGTTAATTAATTTATCAAAATGACCAGAGTTATGCATAACAAACTCTTGGAGTAAAATATCTTACAAAAGATTTCTGCATGGCCCTTCTTGTATCCTCATCAGCATCCTGATAAATGTCCCGGAAAAACTTATTCAAAGCTGCATCACCATCCAGCTTTTCATCTTTCTCCTGAAAAACGGCCACAAAGAGGCATGCGTTAATCATGATTGTATCCCATAACTTCCACTGGGTTAGTTGTCCCATTAACACAATGGAAACAAATAAAAGTTAAGATGTTTGATATACCTCCTTCTTTACTTGAGCTTCAATTTTATCCCAATCAACCCTTTTTGGTTTGGAGGATGGGTACACTGGTTTTTGATTTGCTGTAACCATAAATACAAGACTTAGTTATGACCACAAGTGGAAAAAAGGGACCACTACTTGCCAAATAATTTGAGAAAATATTCAAGCTTCATAGAACACAAACTAGCATGTGCGTTAAAAGATCAAATTCAACCAGTCAAATTAAACTAGAGAAGATTTTCAATTGCAAAAGCATCCACGATGAAAAACTTGAAAATTTATAAGTACAAAGTGCAAGGTAAAATTTTCACTGCAACTATCAGTGTGTTCAGGTTTTACGCTACAAGACCCCCATATTGCAGAGTAACAAACAGCTAAAGGTTTGTTTGAAACCAAATGAAATTTATTTAACGCGAGCAACATATAGGAAAATCTGTTTACAAATAAATTACCAAATTTAAAAACATTGCTTTGTTGGCTTCAGGACAATAATTGAACTCATAAAATTTTTTGAAATTGATTTATTCCAAACAATAGCTTAGCCACTAAAATTTGGTTCCCAATGATGATTTACCTGCTTGAAGCGTTCACAATTTATGTTACCCAGTAAACATTTAATTTTAAACTACTATCATGTCAAGGTTCAAAACTGCACGAGCATGCAGAGATAGAGAGAATAAACAAGTCACTATGCCATGCAAAAAGTAACCTTGGACATTTTGTTTCTCATGGTTTAAAAAAAGACAACATGCTACAGAGATGAACTTACCAGAAGATATATTAATCCTTTGGGGAACAGCAGCTTCCCTGCTGAATTCAAGGGATGTCCAATTAATTGGTTCAGCTTTTGCCAGCCGAATCTCAATTTTGGTCGACAAAACATCATATCTGCACTTATCAGGTATTATCTGTTCAAACATAAGCAATTACCAAAATGAAAAATATTAGCATCTAAGCAAGAGTTATAATCACATGGCAAAAGATTGAACAAAAAGCCTATTTGTCAGTACTGTAAGGGGGGGGGGGAAGAAGAAGCAATCCACACTTCGAGAAAATATTTTCAATAATTTCCAGTATTAACCAAACATAGGCAATCGCCGCAAAGAAAAAATTAGCATCTAAGCAAGAGTTATAATCACATAGCAAAAAATTAAACAAAAAGTCTATCTGTCACTACTTAAAAAAAAGGGGAAAAAAAAGAGCAATCCGCACTTCAAGAAAACATAGTATTGACCTTAAACCACAAAGAAAGTGCCAAACTTATGTACCATATTACTCTTACAAACCAGAATCTAGTCAAAATGAATTTCATGTAATACCTTTCCAAATAAGCGTGGCTGGAAATGATAGGCATCCTTACCAGGAGCATTGATGGCAATACTTAGCTGCATAGCAACAAAGAAAGATGGCACATTTTTAGCCTACATGCTAGTAAAGAACTCAACTGCACTCATTTAACACACACAGATGGACAGACACAAAAAGGCAAAACGAAGGCAGATGAATTATTGTGCAACTTACTATTTGTTCACCGTAATCTAAGTTAACACATTCACGTGGTATTCCCTTAGCAAATATTGTGACAACCACTTCCTCTGGTTTCTGGTAAAATTCATGCCTGAGCAATATTTTCTCAACCAAATCAACTGGATATCACCAAACGTAAATAGCACTGACATTGCAAAGAGAAAAAAAATAGCCACAAACCTATAAGTTGGTTTGGGTGGTGCTGCCACAGTCACTGGATCAGGCAGATCCTTGTCTGACAAAGCTTCTTTTGCAGGTAGAACATTTGTTGTCACCTCTTCCGGTGTCTGCTTTGGTAACTCCCCAGTTTCCTCTAAACAAGCACGCAATCTCATTAGTAAGCCAAGGGAGGTTATTAAAATGATAATAGGATATTTTTAATCATATAGCAATTCTTTTAGATAATATTCACCCCTTCCCACAAGCCCTTCTACAAGGCTGTATACCTGCAATGCACTCTTCACATTCTTTGATCAACTTGGAAAATCTTGAATCTACTGGTGCCAAAGCAGCGCCGGTCTCCAATGCAGCCTTAGCAGTTTGATACTCCTCAAGCTTCATACACGCAGTACTGCAGATATACGTTTACATATTATCATAAAGGAATCTGCATAACAGCAGCAAATAAGGTTCGGGAAAAGGGTGAATATGAATTTCGCTATCTTATTAACAATTAGAATTTTCTCCTATAATAATCTTCAAAAAAACAACTTCACGAATTCCTCAAGTAATTATATACTAAAAGCATAAGGGAAATAGTTGATTTTAGTGCAGTAAGTAATAGAACGAGCAAGTGTATGAAGAGTAAATAATAAAGCAGTAGCATCCATAATTGAGAAAGAAAATACAGCATTGGACCAGACCAAAGTACAAAATTTAAGGGGGAAAATAGTAGGCATGGAAAATTCTACTAACGCTTTACGCAAGTACGCTTTAGACATGGAAGGGTCCAACTCAATTGCTTTGTTTGCATCCGCGACAGCCTCTACGACAACAAAATTACAAACCAAAAAATAAAGATCAATAATTGATCTTTGGAAAGGAAATTATAGAAAGTAAGATAGAATTTGGAAAAATAAGGGGAGATACCAGGGAGATTATCAAGTTTGATGTTGGCTTGAGCGCGGTCAGCGTAGAGCTCAGCGTTTTTAGGGTTAAGTTCGATGGCTTGCGAGTAGAGATCGACCGCGAGCTCGAAGTGGTCATCGATGAATGCTTCTTTGGCTTTGGTTTCTAGAGCAGACGCCATTACAGGGGCAAAGCGAGAACAAGAAAGAGAAGCCTCTAGAAGATGATGAAAAAGAGAAAACGAAGAACTTTGATTTGTGAGAACTAAAGGGAGAGAATACCATTGACCCACGGAGCAGCTAACGAACAGACTAAATAGTCTCCGACTCGATAATTTAATTATTTGAAATTACCACTTTACCCTCGCCTGAGAACTCAATTCAGCCCATGCTCTGGCAACGGAATGGGTATTGCTAGGATGGTAAATCCGTCATCCAAAAAATTTCTTGGTGATTTATTACAACTTAAATAGTGATTAATTAATTTAATTAGTAATTTACAAATTGTGTATACAGTTTGTTTTTCCTTCAGTTCTACATGTTCCTTGCTTGTACGTATGGCAAAGTTCATTAAGCAATAAATGAAAAAAAGAAAATAAAGTGTTTGGACCGCCCTTTACGCTTTTGATACCATTGATCCAATAGTTGTCACCAGCATTAGTAATAATTGGGAATGATTCAGATTTCAGAAATTCTTTTCCATAGTTTCATTTGGTACGTGTCCTACTTCTAATTTCAAAGGAAAAAGAAAACTTCCTCGACAGTGTCAATGTGATGGAGGAAATTTACATGAGCATGACAATGAACCCCACCCAAGTGGAGGAAATTTCCGTGCATGATGTCAAAAAACTATCATATTGTAACTAACATATTTTTTGTTCAGGCAGGCATGCCATTGCAATACACATGCAGTGCATCCGCTATGAAGGAACGTGCTCTACGCTCTAGAGCAGCACGTCGTGGAACTTTCATTGAAGACCAGCAATAATTTCCTCTCTCACTGCTCCATCGTTTGCAACGTCAATTTTACTAAGCTGCATGGAAGTTAACCCTGCGAACACGTATTACTATATACATATAATAGGGTCATGCTCAATATGAGCCCAGATCGATTATTGTATCAAAAATTAAGTCAACTTTAAATTATATAAATAAACTATATAAGTTATTTTTGTTAGACTTTAAGCTTAATCTTTATTCTTATTTGATTGTCTTTTTTGCTTTTTTATTTTTCAAAATCCTTATTATGCATCGAAGTATTTTTGAAATATCAACTTTAACACCTTTCTAACTTTTTTTATTTGCAAATTCTATACTGAGTAAATTGATCAACATCTTGAGAATCCTTGCATAGAAATACATCATCATCGTTAAAGAAATTTCCATTAAATCACACCCCATTTGAATTTTCTAGTTCCAAGGAAGTTTCACCAGTTATGGAGCTGACCGACAAATAAAAGGGTATTTGATTGAATTCAAACAACTCATGAATTCGAGTCCAAAATGTTACACCACACCATTGAGTAATAAGTCCAGTTATTGATAACAAAGTAAAAAAGCACTTTTACAATCTTCATGTCCTTTTTAGTCAGTTTCAAGGGGTCAGCTAAGGTTTTATGAACCAAGTGTTTTTTTTCCCCCCCTTTAAATATACTTAACTTGGTGTTTTATTCATTGGCTAGTGAATTGTTTTGCTCTATTTTTTTTTTTTTTTGGTTTTATAGATTCATTACCATATTAAGTTTTAAATATAGGTTTTAAATTAAAAATACTGAAATAACCCTTAAATTATTCTAATTTATGTTAAGATTTATCGGGAAATAATTAAAAATTAAAAATTAAAAGTTTATTTGAGTGAAAAATTAAAAATAAAAAACTTAATTTGATTACAATTAAAATATAAAAATTTATTTAAGTAGAATGATAATTTTTTTTTCTATATAAAGCTACAAAGCACATGATCAGACATTAGAGTATTTGGAGGAACTAACACTTTCGAGCAATACAGTTTTGTTGCCTTTTGAACCAATATCGAATCTATTATTATCTCGTAAAAAAGGGAGCTCCTGTCCTGACTCCTGGTTCAATTGCAAGGAATTACTCCTAATACCCTAATTATTGATGCTTGAGCTTTGCAGTAGAGGAATATACATCACATTAATCTCATACTATTCTTGAGGCTATTAATTTGAGATAAATAAGAGAAAAAGAAATGCTCTGCAAGACGGCCAATAGGGTCATTAACCGAAACGAAGTAACTCGTTTGGAAGAAACATGTTCGAGGATTCTGTCGTTTTGCAACTCCAACTCTTTCAAAGAAGGTATATCTGTTCACAGTCCTATAATAAAACTGGGTCTTCAACACCATTTGTATTTGAACAACAACCTGTTGTCTCTCTATGCTAAATGCTTCGGTGTGGGCAAAGCACGCCACTTCTTCGACGAAATGCCGTTTAAAGATGTTGTGTCCTGGACCGGAATTCTAACGGCTTATGCCAAGAGTGGAAACCATGATATAGCCCTTCAACTTTTTGATTCTATGCTAAAATCTGGGCAATGTCCGAATGAGTTTACGCTGTCTAGTGTGCTACGGTCATGTTCTGCTTTGAGAGAGTTCGAGTATGGAACTTGTACTCAAGCTTATATGATAAAGCAAGGGTTTGATCAGAATCCAATTCTGGTCAGTGGTTTGATTGATTTTTACTCCAAATTTGATTCAATTGATGAAGCTTGTAACTTGTTTATTAATAAGGGAAATCATGATACTGTTTCTTGGACAATGATGATCTCTTCATTTGTTCAAGCTCAGAGATGGAGTCAGGCTTTGCAACTTTATGTCGATATGGTTAAGGCTGCGGTTCCTCCAAATGAGTTTACCTTTGTCAAGCTTTTGGGAGCGTGTTGTGTCGGTGGTTTAAATTATGGAAAATTGGTTCATGCCCATATGTTGTTGTGGGGAGTCAAGTTGAATGTGGTATTGAAAACGGCCTTAGTTGATATGTACTCAAAATGCCAGAGGATGGAAGACGCAATAAAGGTCTCAAATTTGACACCTGAATATGATACTCTGTTATGGACTGCTGTTATTTCTGGGTCTGTGCAAAACCTTATGTTTCAAAAGGCTATAGCTGCGTTTCATGAGATGAGGGTCTCAGGAATTGTACCGAATAATTATACATTTTCCAGCATCTTGAATGTTTCCTCATTAATGTTGTCTCTAGAACTTGGGCAACAGTTTCACTCAAGGGTGGTTGTGGCTGGTTTGGAGGATGATGTTTCTGTTGGAAATGCTCTTGTCAACATGTATATCAAATGCTCTGATAAAGTAGATGATGCCTTGAGAGTATTTAGAGGAATAAGCTTACCGAATGTTATCTCGTGGACCTCTTTGATTTCAGGATTTGCTGAACATGGTTTTCAACAAGTTTCTTGTCGCTTATTTATGGAGATGAGAGCAGCAGGAGTGGAACCAAATTCTTTTACCATTTCTAGCGTTATTGGGTCCTTCAATGCTGCAAAATTGCTTCCTCAGACACTAATGCTACACGGACATGTTATTAAAACCAATTTATATAAAGATATGGTTGTGCAGAATGCTCTTATAGATGTTTACGCTGGATTTGGGATGCTAGATGATGCATGGCAAATAGCTGATATGATGAGTCATAGGGATGCAATCACGTATACTAGTTTAGCCTCAAGAATGAATCAAATGGGTCATCATAAGTTGGCATTGCACATTATCGCTGATATGTATAATGATGATATCAGGATTGATGAATTCAGTACGGCCAGCTTCCTATCTGCGTCAGCCGATTTCGGCACAGTGTTAACTGGAAAGCAACTGCACTGTCATGCTGTAAAATCTGGTTTGTGCAGGTGGATTTCAGTATTAAATGGGCTAGTTAACTTGTACGGAAAATGTGGATACATATGCGATGCACGAAGAGCTTTCGGGGAAATTGCAGTGCCAGATATTTTTTCATGGAACGGGTTGATATCTGGATTGGCATCAAATGGGTACATTTCCTCTGCTCTTTCTGCTTTCGATGATATGAGGTTATCGGGATTTAGACCCGATGCTATTACATTCTTGTCAGTACTCTCTGCTTGCAATAATGGTAAATTAGTTGACCTTGGTCTTGAGCATTTTGAATCCATGGGAGAAATATATAATGTAATGCCACAGTTGGACCACTATGCTCAGTTAGTTGATATACTGGGTCAAGGTGGCCGCCTAGAGGAGGCCATGGAAGTGATACAAACTATGCCCTTTAGAGCCGATGCCTTTATCTACAAGACACTATTGCGAGCCTGCAAAGCACATAGAAACATACCTCTAGCTGAAGATATGGCAAAACGAGGCCTTGAACTTGACCCATCTGACCCGGCATTCTACATACTGCTAGCAAACTTGTATGAGGACTGCGGTCGACATGACTTGGTTGAGAGGACTCTCAAGGTGATGAGGGAAAAACAATTGAGGAAGAAACCAAGCCAGAGCTGGGTGGAGATCAGGAACAAAGTTCATCTCTTTGTCGCAGGAGAAAGATCACATCCACAAACAAACAAAATATATGCGAAAATACAATGGTTTGAGGCTGAGTTTAAGAAGCATGGATATCTATGTCAGGGCATGGGAAGCGGGGACAAATACCATCACAGTGAGAAGTTAGCAGTTGCATTGGGTCTTCTAAATACCCCATCTAAGACTCCGATACTTATAATTAAGAATAATAGTATTTGCAGAGACTGCCATAACTTCATAGAGCTTGTAACTCACCTGATTGATAAGGAAATAATTGTAAGAGAGGGTAACCGTTTGCATTCCTTTATAAAGGGAGAGTGTTCATGTAGAGGCCTTTGATTTTCAAGGATAATGCACTTCACCCCCTTTTTTGGCCTAACCTCACGGGCAAAGATCTCAAGATGTTCTGTATTCTTAGTTCATGCACCATTTTCGCAAATCGAGTACTTGAGTATGGAGCTTTTACAGTTCATGCTTCATTCAGATGGCTAATCGGAGCCCTACCTTGCAATGATATGATAGAAGAAACTTCGCTGAGCATCTAAATGAAGAACCAGTCTGTTTTACTTTGAAAAAGATGATGACGGTAAAGATGCCAGGAGTTTTTTTTTTTTGGTGATTAAATTCAAAAAGCCTTGAAATGAGAAATGTTAACCAGCAAAAACTTTTCCAATAGAATTTCTTCTCATTTCATGTTTCAATCAAAATTATCCAGTAACATCTAAAACTCAACATGATGAAGATCATCATAATCATGCCATTTAACAGTATTATGTTCACGGAAAAAATTTATATATTTATGTAAATGTCAAAGGGATGCAGAAACAGAGCTGAGAGGGCGAAAAAATTTTTGAGACCCCTCAGATGTCAACATTATTGGCAACTGAATGGTTCCAGCCTTTGTCTTAGGGTTAAAACTCTGTTCCATCAATGAAACAGGCACAATTCAAGATTGACAAACATAAACAAGAGAACGAGAAGAAAAATGCAAATTTCAACTCTGAAAGCCTAAAGTGTCCCCAGCCAAGAGCCTTCAGCATGCTACTCCTTTATCTGTGGCTCCCCAGAGGTGATTTTAGGCTCATCGTTTTTGGAAACAGCTTCTAGTGTCTTGTAGAACTCCTCGGGGAGAGGACCAGGTCGGTGTTGAGGAACATGCTTGGGAATTGGAGCATCGTTTTCGATAACCTCACATTCATAGTCATCGGGAACACCCCAAGGATCCCACTCTGCAACCCAACACGATATAGAATGGCATATCATTACTCGGAAAATGCAAAATATCAAAAAAAAATTTCTTGCAATTTACTTTATATCAAAGCTTGCAGTAGAGGAAGGCTTTACTGGACACTGGATAACAGATCAAAGCACATCAAACAACTGTGAAAGTGTCGACTAATACCAGACTAGTGAAAATGTTTGGCACAAAATATTCAACGAAAACAAAAACAACAAAACCCTGTCAACGAGTAGACCAGAATCGTTAACGGCTGTGACTAAAAAGAAATGCCTCGATAAATTACGAATATGAGTTACCAGAAACTAACTCTATGCAAGGGATACGCAGAACAACAACCAGACCTTCAATGCAGAAGGACAAGCAAAGCAACCATAGGAACAACAGGTAATAATACCAGTGCAACTCTGACAAAGTAAAGATTCATATTTAAATAAAAGCAACTTTGGAAGACTGAGGTGAATGGTGAACATGCAATTCACCGCATACAGAAAAATGATTAACGTTAGCTAATTTAGATGTGTTAACCTCATAGAAAAAGAAGAATATTGGTCTCTCTTTTAATGTATGTATTAATAATTTAGTACATTCCCTTCCCTAACCCGGCAACCCTTTTGATTTTTGCCCCCACCCTGGCAGGCTCAGCTGGTAGTTAGTCGATTTCCATAGTACTTTCACCATCAAATTCATTCCAATTCCCATTTCCATTGTTAAATTATGGTTAAGCAACACTAAATTCTTCTTAGTAACAAGGTTTCTGATTCCCCGTAAGCAGCTTTGGTTAAGCAATGCAATAAACAGCTTTAATTGACCCAGATTTTCTTAAAGAAAGACTGAACCAATCAAAAGCCAAAGAATGCATCTAACCCAATGGCTGATTGAGCTTCTTCCGCCCCAAAGTCTCCAACTTTAAAAGTTTTCGCATTCTAAAACCCTAAAACGAAATATACCATTAAAACAAAATTTTAAATGAAAGGGGAGAAGAAAGAAATGGAATGGTACGAACCGATCATTTTCCCGATCAGAGTGAGCTCGTCACGCGCTTCCTCAATGAGCTCCTCGACCTGGCCGCAGCCAAGGCGCTTCTCGATCATTTCCCAGTCTTCTTCCTCCTGGCAGACCTTCAGGCGGTGGCGTGTGAAGCTCTCCACGGCCTTACGGTAACCCTCGTCCTCGGGTACGGCCTGGATCTCCTTGAGGGTCTTGCTGTAGAGACCGATCAGGACTTCCCTGGCGTTTGGGACCACGTCTAATCCGACAATCCCCGTCGTCTCTTTCACCTTAGCCAACAACGGCCGCGAGATCAATCTCAGGAACATTTTTTAGCTTTTCCTTTTTCTGCCAGATTGTGGCGGCGCACCGGATCACTTTCTCTTCCCTCTGATGTTGCGATGAAACAAGAACTTGAGTTAGACAGTGGTTAGATCGTGCGTGGCGATTTCATCGGACTAATCAATCTCGGCCGATTATAGTTTCGTGTGGGCCAACAATCGGACGGTTTCGATTTAGATTTTTCTTATCCTGATTAGCCATGCCAGCCCATATCAGTGGAAGGCAAAGTATGCAATGTGCCCAAAACCCAAAAGGCCCAAATATTTATTAAAAATAAATAAATTTTATGGCAATTTTTAATCTGTTTATAAAATAAAAAATCATTAAATTATAAAAAAAATGAATTCATTGAGATCAGAAACAAGAGTAAATTAAATGCTAAAAAGATTATTTTTTAATTCCATTTGAATCGAAATATTTTTTAAAAAAATAATTATTTTTATATTTAATTTAATAATTAATGTATTGTTCTTTTCAAACTATAGGATTCGAGTTTTTTCAAATAAAAGAAAATTTTTCAAAACATAGTTGATTTATATCGAAAGATAGAAGTTCGAAGGTTAGGAGTTCGAGAGTTGATAACTTAATTTAACTGAGTTTGAATAAAATTGAATTCGAAGTATTCATATTTTGACAAACTTGTGATGAAATTAGCCTGTAAGTAAATGATATCATTGTTAGTTTTTTTTTTTTTTTATCATTTTAGCATATTAGTGTTTGCTATCATATGTGTTTGTACGTAAATGCTCATTGATTTATCTATTTTTTGAATATTTAATTGTATATTTTAAAAATAAATAAACTGATCAAATATATAATAATTAAAATTTTACATCACATGCAAAATTTATTTTATGTGAAAATTATATCAAATTATTATAAAATTTAATATTTGTAATATTAATGCAAAATAATTTCCAAGATAAAAAATTTAATAATTTCTATTTATATTTAATAAATTATTTTACTTTGTTGTAGTTACTTAAAATTTAAAGCATTTAAAATAAAGTAATTTCATACAAATTTTCAATTTTTTATTTATTATTAAATTTAATTCATTTAAAGAAAGTGTTTAAAATTAAATTTATTTCTTATAAATTTTTATAATGTCAATTTAAAAATATAATGAACAAAAATAATTATTTTCGTCAATTTAAATATATTTTTTGATATTCTTACTTTTATATATATATATATGCATATATATTATGTTTTCTCCCTTTCTTTTCTCCAAAACACCACAATAATTAAAACTTATTAAAAATACGATAAAACACAAAAAATAATATGAATATAATACATAAATATATTTAATACATAACATAAATTATTAATATATTAAATTTTATATAAATATGATAAAAATAATATGAATAAATATGAATATATGATAATAAATTACTAAATCTATTTATATTCTATGATATTATTCATGCTCAAGGGCAGGTTGAAATAAAACTAATTTAATATATATATATATATATATCAACAGGTCATCTTTGCGTCATATAGTGCGACATTTTAGCGTAAAATAAATTTGAACGGTGTACGCTATTTAAAATGTCAATGTATTCGGTGAACCATAACTAGCAAAAACAAAGCAAAAAAATTATTTGAAAAAAGAAATCTACTCAATAATTCAATAAATTCTAATTAATTTTTACGGATAGAGATTCAAGTTCTATATGTCACTTGCCAATGAAGAACAAACAAACGCTCTTATTTGAATGAAGTCATTCGCAAAAAAAATTAAGATCTTAATTAGATATTATATTGTATATATAAAAAGAAAAATAATGTTAGATAAATCAATCAACGAGTTGTCGTAGATTTTTAACATAAAATTAGATTAAATTCACACAAAATACATAAAATAATATTTTAATCTAAAACCCTCAAATATCTTTTAACATACTTTAAGTATGAATTAAAGATATTTGTGGATTAGATCATGATTTGAATTTTTTCAAATCCTTTGCCTTGATCTGAATCGACATATTTTATTATTAAAAAATTATTTTTTATATTAATATTTATATTTTTTATTGGTTAAATTTAAAAAAATAGTTTTGTATTAATTGAACAATAATTCAAAATGAATTTGTCGAATCAAACAGATTGCTTAACTTTTAAATAGGTCTAATATAAATCAATGATGTCGAATGTGAGGAGAAAACTAAAATTAAGGTATTATAGTTTTTCTACTTTTTTGTATAAAAGAAAAAAGTTTAATTTGATTTCCCCTTCCCTATTTTTCTTTTTATTGCATAATGAAGATGACCTCTTAGGACTTGAACAAGGACAAGGATTGCCTTAGGTCTCATTCTTCCATTAAATAGCTTGATTAAGATAGGATTGGCCTAGCAACTTGCACCCTCCTCTTTTACATCATTAGATTCTTCAAGCTACCTCACCTCCCCCCCCAATTGATCATGATACAGGATTTTTAGAATATATGATGATAATTTTATTATGCTCAATATTCTCCGAAAGCTTAAAGTTCAATATAGAATTAAAAATATTAAAATTTAATTATTAATGTGTCATCATATGAGAATTTGTGAAAAAGTTTAGATATGTTTAAATTAAGTTGGATCCCTACTTAACACAATCTCAAGGTCGTCTAATGACTCGAGAGTTTTTTGTGATAAGAACTTTACTCGACTCTTTTACCTCCAATGATCTCTTGTGCCGATCACCCTTACACCAACATCATTGATCACTACATCAATAGGAAAAAAAATTAAACCAATGTTATTAAATTAAAGGTAAGAACAGTAAGAGAATCACCGTATCTACTTATTTAATTTTTTTAAATAATAAAAATTATAAATATTAAAATTTAAATCTTAAATTTATTATGTAATAACTTTGAGCTTCTTTTACTATCTCAACCAAGATAGTAGTTTTGACAAAGTCAATGTTGGACATTTATCAATTTTCTCTAATTTTAATAAATATAAAACTGTGCTCTTAGCTCTGTACAGCTAATCGGATACTATTTTGATTTCCCTATTGAGTTGAACTACTATTATATTCTCTTCAATTTAAAATTTATTAGAATATAATTCCAATCTTTAGTGAATAAATAAATAAACTAAGTTTGACCAACATTCACTGTCTGTAAATAAAATAATAGTTGACCTTGGAAATGGAAGCCACTACCCAAAGTCCACCGTGTGAACTGACAGGAAAGGAATCTTAGCTTTTGTCTCATGATAAAGGCGTCCCCAATTCGCACCCAAACCAGACATGCTTTCACGGTCTGAAAACTCCGAACTGAAGCCCCCTTCTTGAGCGATTCCATTCCAACAGCCGTCACATTTTACGACTTAATTGTCCCAAAATGCGGGCCATTTTAATATACCTTTTATTTTTGCCACAATTTTATTGTCTTTGTCTATCCATTTATTGTATATCCGCGTATAATAAAAATGAATAAGTTTGATATTATTTTTAATTTATTAAATTAAAGTTCATCAACGTGTTAAATTTAGGTGAGTTTATATTTTTTATAATAAAATAAAAATTATTT
>JBBYHO010000005.1:19545850-19571823 GCA_038382025.1 Adansonia gregorii
AAGAAAACAGATTAATTAGAGTAGAGACCGCTTAGAAATAAAGCGAATATCGAAGTGTATAGAAACAGCCATAAGACAAGTTCCGGAAAGATTACACATGCCAAAGACGTTGCCAACGAAGGCGGATCAACCACTCTTTCCACTTCAAGTGAATCCCGCAATCCTGGCCGTTGATGGGAAGCCGGAGATCGACTCGGCCGAAGACACACCCTTGATTGTGGATTTAGAAGAGACGGAGTCGGGATGAGTTGACTCGAAGGGCGAGTCGGTGAATAGGGAAAGGAGTGGAGTTTACGGAAGGTAGAACGTACGCCGTCGTATCTGTTAAGTGGGGAGGAGAAGGAAGACGTAAGTGGCGAAGCTGCGGAGGAAGTTGGACTTGGTGGTGAGAGGAGGTCCGTCAGTGAGGGCCATGTTTGTTTGTTGTCTCATAAAGAGACATATAGAGAGCTCCTTTGAGAAATTAATTATTTAAATAAAAATAAAAATAAAATGTAAAATAATTATGAATATTTTTTTATCCAAACACATATAAATTTTTATAAAAAAAAAAGGTACATTTTAAAAATAAATCTTATATTTTGGAAGAAAAGTAAAATAATATATTAATGGTTTTATTTTTTAATTGAATTTGTTTTAGTGGAGCATTTTAATTATTTTTTAATATGAATAAAATATTTTTTTAACGAATTTTAATATCTTATTGTTTATCCATTTATTTGATAAGATGAAAGATTTACAAAAATATTTCTTGCGAACATAAAATTTTTTAATTTAAACAATAAATAAATAAATCCAAAAAATATTATTTATTTTTATTAAAAAATCAGGTAATAAAGATTAAAAACATTTAAATATAATAAAATTATAATTTTTTTTTCATTTTTAACTTGGAAACCAATATCTCTCAACACGATTGGATTTGAGTTTTGACTATTGAGAGGCCAAAAAGAGTTGTTTATTTATTTTTTTTATTTCATAAATTTTATGTCCTTGTTCTTCTTTGTTTGGTAAGGATACATCATAAACATCCAATATGGCAATTATAACATTAGATATTGCATATCTCAAAGGGTAAAATTGGAAAAACGACGCCAAAACCCTGGTTTTACGTTTTCAGATTTAAAAACAATGCAAAGCCCAACTCTCTCCTCATCGTCTCGCAAGGTTTTTTTTTTTTTTTTTTTTTTTATTACTTAGTTTGGCGCCATCGTACACAAAGTCGTCTCTGAAGCAGATCGCCATCTGATATTTCTTTTTCCCAGGTTAAATAATTTCTTTTATCCCTTTCATTTTTCTTTTGAATTTATGAAGACATATTGAACTTTTACGTTTTTTTTTTTAATCTTTAATTACCACGAGTGATCAATTGCGGCTATATTTTTTTTTAATCTGAATTGTAGCCAACTTCCTTAAATTTTCGATCCAATTTCAGATTTTAGGGCTTGTTTTTAGTGTTTTCTTTTTCTTTTTTTTTTTTTGCAAGTTATTTGAGTTAATAACTGTTGATATACTTTGGTTGTGCTTGCAGCTTTACTCCTTTAGCTTAATTTCTTTCACCTAACAGATTTTTCAGTAGATAATTAGGGTCTCTCAATTTTCCGCCAATAATTGTAACCAGGAGTCCATGACCTAGCGCGATTTTATTATATTTAAAGTGAATGACATTTAAGAATGTTTTTGTGTAATTAAGCTTTCTTCGCAATAATTTCATTTAAATTTAATCATACTAGAAGGAAATGTAGATTATGCTTAGAGTTGCTGTTTAACTGATTTCATTCAAAATGTAGAAGGTCACCATGGCTGCTTCAGAAGAGAATAGTGCATTGTTTCCGATTTTCATTTTAACAATAATGGCACTGCCCTTAGTGCCCTATACGATACTGAAGTTGTGCCGGGCAGCATCTAAAAAAACGAAGGTAATTCATTGCCAGTGTGCAGAATGCTCTCGCACAGGGAAGTACCACAAATCCATTTTTAATCGGGTCAGTCCTTTTGTTGCCCCTTTAATTTATTCTTCTTATTTTATTTTTGACGAGTTTCAGCTTTCCATTGGCATTATGGTACATGCTCATATTTGGAATGAACTGGTTTTGATTTTGCAGATCTCGAACTTCTCAACTTGTAGTAACTTGACTCTGGTGCTGCTCTGGGTCATCATGATATTCTTGGTTTATTACATTAAAAACATTAGCCAGGAGGTAAATGCGTTTAATTAGAGTATGAATCATATATGAGATTCTTCGACTGTTAGCTTACTGTTAGAGTTCATATCTTCTTGTGTTACTGTCATCATTCGGTTTAAGTTCTTGTGATGCCTATGTTCTAGATCTCTTTTATGAGTTGCACTAAGTGAAATACGCTGTTTTTTTAATTCAGATTCAAGTTTTTGAGCCTTTCAGTATACTTGGATTGGAGCCTGGAGCTTCAGATTCCGAAATACGGAAAGCATACAGGAGACTTTCCGTTCAATACCATCCAGATAAAAATCCAGATCCAGGTTGATGTTGTATGAATTCCTGTAGATTAGCAAGAAATAAGGCATTTGAATGATAACTTTTATTTATTAATAATTTCATTATATTAATTTTTCAGAGGCTCACAAGTATTTTGTGGAGTACATAGCCAAGGCTTATCAGGCTCTTACAGACCCAATATCCCGTGAAAACTTTGAGAAATATGGTCATCCAGATGGAAGACAAGTAATTGATCTTTTATCTTTTACAAGTAGCAATTTATTTTGATGCTAATTATTAATATAATTAAACTTTTTAAGAGTTAAGACAATGCCATATCTTTTTTTTGTGCAGGGTTTTCAAATGGGCATTGCTCTTCCTCAGTTCTTGCTGGACATAGATGGGGCATCTGGTGGCATTCTCTTACTCTGGATTGTTGGTGTTTGTATTCTCTTGCCATTGGTGATTGCTGTCATATATCTCTCAAGGTCATCAAAGTATACCGGAAACTATGTCATGCATCAAACTCTATCCACTTACTATTATTTCATGAAACCTTCTTTGGCCCCAAGGTTCTCCTCTCATTTAAAAATAATTATGATCACTAATTACAAACTATATATTGAATCATGAGTATCGGATGTGGTGGATACCAGAAAAATGCAGTTAATGTTAACTATGTGACCAAGAGCTTGGGTCCCCCCACTTTTTTGGATGGGGGCTATAATTAGGAAATAGTGATGCTCCTTCCTCTTTCTTTCATGTCTAGTTACATATTCACTTGTGTAACTGAGGCTTTTGCATTTCACATCAAACTTGTATGATCATGTTGTATCTTGAACTTATGAGGTTGTTGGTGTATTCAGGGATATAGCTGAATTCCTTCGTTTAATGTCTCTTTGGAATTTGATACCTTTAGTTTTTAAGCTTTCTTAACGTCTAATTGAATTGCATGTTTTATTCCTTCACTCTATGGATTTGTGGAGTTTTTTGAATCATTTTTTGCAAAATGATTTGACTTACTATAGTACCTGGTTTACAGCAAGGTCATGGAAGTCTTCACTAAGGCTGCTGAATATATGGAAATTCCAGTCCGTAGGACTGATGATGAACCTCTCCAGAAGCTGTTTATGTCAGTCAGGAGTGAGTTGAATCTGGACCTTAAGAATATAAAGCAAGAGCAAGCTAAATTTTGGAAGCAGCATCCTGCTGTAGTGAAGGTAATTTATGCACTGAGATTTAGCTGTATTGAGAAATGACAGTGGATTTTTCTTTTATGATTTTTGACATATAAATGCTTTTGTTTCTTTTCTATGCAGACTGAGTTGTTGATTCAGGCACAATTAACCCGTGAATCAGCAGCGTTATCTCCAGCACTGCTTGGTGATTTGAAGCGCGTGCTAGAACTTGCACCTCGACTCCTTGAAGAATTACAGAAGGTCCTATCTGGACCTGCCTATCATCTCTATATGATTAGACTTCTTGGACTGGTCTTGATAACAGTATCCCGTCTTGTGAGCCTGTTGTGGACCTCTTATACGCAAGTATTTTTTGCAAACCCAATTCTCAAGTGAAAAGATGAAGAAGCAATTTGTGCTTCATCTTGTACCATATTGCCAAAACCCTCTCCATGGATGGATACCGTGGAAATCCTTAATGTTTCAGGACTAGGAAGTGTAAGATTTCTAGTAATTTGGCTAGTAGAAACTACTGTCTGTTATATAATTTTCACATACATAAGAAATTAATTATGTCGAATAAAATCATGTATGGTTATGTGCACAACATGCCAGTGTCATTTGAAAGGTCAAACCAGCACCCTTGCATTATCTAGGGGTTTGAAATATTTAGGACCTAATTAAGTTTGAGAAAGTTAACCAAATAGAGAGTCAGATGTGTGAACGGCTCCTAAAGTGAAGGATAGAATCAAATTATACAGTGTAAGAGGTGATATGAAAAACTGCTGCAAACAATTGGTTTCTACAAGTGATTGAATTCAAGTACGAGATTGTCTGAAAGATAAAAATGGGCTTGTTTACTATGGTACTAAGTTGTCGTGCTTGAGCCTGCTAGAATGTGCAGATTGCTTTCAATTATATGTAGCTTTCATTTGCAATTTCTGTTTTTAATTATGTATCCTCTGTTGCAGATGGCAGTTATACCACGCACTGCCCAGGCTCATGGATGGCTGAGGCCAGCAGTAGGAGTTGTGGAGCTTTCTCAATGTATTATTCAGGTGCTTCTTTTGGGAAAATTAGCTGCCGCTTATCTGTAGTCATTTCTAAGTTCTGAGTCATGCATAAGCCGGTTATTAATTATTATCTATTAAAAATACAAATACAATACTTAACGTAAACTATTTTTGAAATAATTAAAGTTGGTCATGTATGTCCTCGCCCTTTTGCTTTGAACGAACATTTCCCTCATCCTCGTCAATTTCTCTGTTGATATTCTTAGTGTAAACCAACTTATACCTGCTAAGGTTTTTAATATACTTGCTTGCAGAAGTTACGTTACGAGATAATGGTAAATAAATCCAAAATATTTTTTTAATCTTTGATTCCCTTTTTGCTTGCAGAAGTTACTTTATGAGATAATAGTAAATAAATCCAAAATATTTTTTTAATCTTTGATTCCCTTTCCCCATCTTTCTTGATGACAGAAGTCAATATGCTAGAATTTCCTTGTTTTTTAGTCCATATTAATGCTTGGTATTATTTATTTTGATTTCATGAATTGCAGGCTGTTCCACTCAGTGCAAGAAAGGCAACTGGAGGATCTACTGAAGGCATTGCGTCTTTCTTGCAGCTGCCACATTTTAGTGAGTCTATCATAAAGAAGATTGCTCGCAAGTTAAGTGAGAAATTGTTAGCGAGAATGCTACTGTTTAACATCTCATCTTCTAGCTGTAGATGAAGGAGCTAGATCTATGTAATAGTCTGTGTTGGAAATTTAATGTAATAAGCTTTGGTGCAGTCTTTTTCCCTATGGTTGATATATGTTGGAGTCGGAGTTGGACTTGGACTTGGGTAATTGAGCCCAAATTTTTGAAAAATATTCTAAATCTAAGTCTAGATATGCCTTGTGTGATATATTCCTAGAATCCATTCTGATTTGTGGGACAAACTAAAAAGGAAACATTCTTACTTGTTTTGTATAAGTTGGATTTCTTGGAGAAATCAATCTGCATGGCCCTTATAAAACAGATTTTGACTGAGGCAAAATGCTAAATATATAGTAAGATTCTGCTCAGTGTGGGAACTTCAAATGATCTTCTGTCTTCTTTCCTTAGATTTGGACAAGGATATCTGTTCGAACAAAATAGAGAGAGTTCCTTTTAGGTTATCTTTTTCTGGGGCCGCTGCCCCAATTTGGTCACATATTTATTTGTAGTTATTTCCATTTGATCTCAGAGTTCCTTATTCTCTTTTGCAGAAGGTGAGAACATTTCAAGAACTTCGAGACATGACTATAGAGGATCGTGCTGAACTTCTGAAACAAGCAGCTGGATTTTCTCCTGCTGAAGTGCAGGATGTTGAGATGGTATTGGAAATGATGCCTTCCTTAACGATTGAAGTTACATGCGAGACCGAGGGTGAAGAGGGTATACAAGAGGGGGACATTGTGACAGTTCAAGCTTGGATAACACTCAAACGTGGCAATGGCCTGATTGGTGCTCTTCCACATGCCCCCTATTTCCCATTCCACAAGGAAGAAAATTTCTGGTTTTTGCTTGCAGATGCCGTCGCGAACAATGTGTGGTTTTCCCAAAAGGTGAGCTTCATGGATGAAGCTGCAGCAGTAACCGCTGCTTCAAAAACGATTCAGGAGACAATGGAGGTTTCAGGAGCAAGCGTTAAGGAGACAAGTGAAGCAGTTAAAAGAGCTGTAGACAAGGTGCGAGCTGGTTCCAGATTGGTAATGGGCAAATTCCCCGCCCCGATGGAAGGGAATTACAACTTGACTTGTTACTGCTTGTGTGATTCCTGGATTGGTTGTGATAAAAAGACAAGCTTGAAGGTTAAAATTCTGAAAAGAACTCGAGCCGGCACCCGCGGTGGTCATGTACCAGAAGAAGGACCTATTGTGGAGCATGGAGTTGAAGACGAAGAGGAGAACGACGAGGAATACGATGATTATGAGAGTGAGTACAGTGAAGATGAGGAAGAAGAGAAGGATACGAAACAGAAGGGCCCTGCGGCAAATGGCACGGTGCATAATGAAGGCTCAAGCTCTGAAGGCTCCAGCACGGATGAGGAATGAAACACATAATTCCATTTATCATTTAGAATAATCAGCCACCCCCTTTCTTTTTATACTTCTTTAAAATTAGTGAAATAACTTAACGTGGATAGAGATGTCAACATTTGCTCTCGAGTTGGCAGAGATTCAAAGTTTTGATACTTCGACGTGTCGTGTGGGTTAGTTTATGACCCATTTCCGCCTGTCAAGTTTCATTTTTCATTCTTCCTTTCAAATGGCTGAGAGGGTAATTTTTCTCATGCCTAGAAAGATTGCCCTTTCTATAAAGCTCCTGAGTCTAATTAATAGCATTTATATTGGGGGCAAGACAAATGCTTACGATAATGGTGCAGCATAGGATACATCATCCTTGGCTCATTTTCCTCTCCTTAGCTGCTGTGCTGTGAAAAGCAATATATATATATATATATATAAACAGAGAATTATGGGCATCCTATCCTATCATTATTCCGATGGTCAAGGCCTCTAACGCCTAAGTAGTTATAAAACTATCAAAGTCATGCAACAATGAACCGTCTATGGTCTCTGCTCTCAAAAACTAGTGCTCCTGGCACTAGAATTACAGCAAACTCATGATTGAATTAGTTCATGTAGTTATTCTTAAATGATAGCATTTAATTAGCCCATTTAACTATTTTTAAATGATGGTATTTACTATCTTTTCTCGTTTTTATTTTGGGTTGCGGTTTCCTTTGTACTAAAAAGGATATATGCATGGCCACCAAGCGCGACAGGAGTTAATGACACCCTTACAGTCAACCTTATTTCCTCTTGCAGTTGCCTCATTTTTAACACTCCATGGCTGCCAAGGGTATTTAATTTTTAAAACAAAAGGCTGGACTAAACTCCCCCAGACTCAATCCCACCCATTACAATAAATCTTAAACTCATACTCTTAAGTAAAATTCCGTATAAAGAAAACTAGAGTCATTCAGTTGTTTTGTCTTTCCACTTCCAAGAGTATAGTGCTGACTGCTGAGTGACAATAACAGATTGTTCCCAAGAAGCCATCAAAAGCCACACCAAAAAAAAAAAAAAGCGCATCAAAGGTCGTCAAAGTTTCCAGCATAATTCTGGATCTTCCTCGAAGATTTTGTATATGGCAATGGCTGCAATTCAATTCTGAGATCAAGCACGAAAGTGTACGGACCGAAGCCAATTTAAAAGCCAAATTTAGAACAAGCTATACAAGCAAAGATAATCCAAAAAAAGGATAAATTCTGCCACCGTCAAAAGGTAAATGACAAATAAAAATTAGCTTAAATGTAAAAGCTGGATTATTCATTTATTATCAGCTTAGACGATCAAGGTTCATAGTTATTGAACACGCAAATGAGAATAAATCAAAGCGGACAAAGGACATATCTATCATTTGTCCTTCATATAAGTTTCGTACACCAATTGTGCTGCCAGAATATCCACAATAGCTGAACCGACAGATTTAAACACAGTAATCTCCTCAGAATTCCTTCTCCCAACCTTCTCTCCACTGATCAACTCCACCAAATTTCCCCCAACATCTTCCTTCCTAATCACCCCTCTCTCGAAAGCACCCACCAGCTCCCCTGCTTCCACCAGAGCCGCCTCATTATCAATATAAACTCTGCCTCTCCTTATTGCCTCATCATCACATTCCTTCATAGTATGCGTAAACGAACCAACCAAATCCAAATGCGCCCCTGCCTTCAATCTCTCGCCTTTAACAAGCGGCGCTTCAGCATTTGTAGCGCAGCTAACAATATCTCCCAATTCGATGATTTCCTCCAGTGATTCATTGCTCTCGAAACAAACCCCGCTATATTCATTGCTTGCTTGCAGATTCTCAGCCAAGTCAGTGGCCTTTTTAATCGTTCTGTTCCAAATTATCACCTTTTGCAAACTGGGATTGGCTGCTAAGTGTGCTTTGATCAAATGGGGTGCCAAAGCGCCTGCACCAATCATGACAAGGACTTTGCTGTCATTCCTCGCCAAAATTTTAGAAGCCAAGCCTGATACACATGCAGTTCTGTAAAGGGTCAGTACAGTTCCATCCATAGATGCCAAAGGTTGGCCGGTAGTTGAGCTGAAGAGCACGTAATTAGCATGCACACCGGGTAAGTTTAGGGCGGAGTTTTGTGGGAAATAAGTGACAAGCTTGACGCCTATGTAGGGAAGAGATGCGGACGAGGACCAGGAAGGCATGAGGAGAAGAGAGGAGGTTGGTGAAACGGGGTAGCTTTGGCGGATTGGGGTGTTGATTGTGGAGGAGACGGTAGGGAAAGCAGAATGGAAGTGTTGGATTAAGGCGTGGTGGGAGAGGATCAAGTGGAGAGACTCAGCGGAGATGAAGATTGGGGAATTGGTGCTGCTGCTGCTGCTGCTGCTGAGACTTGCGCTAATGTTTTGGGAATTGTCGTTATCGATTGGGTTAGGTTTCGAAGCCATTAGTGAGAGTTTGGAACGACAGGAATTGGGGAGGAGATGAAGAGAGATGGCTGTAGAAATTGGAAATCCCCAACAAAATCAGAAGGGAAGAGGCGACCAAGACTTGGTGCTCAAAAAATAAATGGTCTTTGCTACGTGTCAGGTTTATTAGAAGGTCGTTGAAGTGGAAACGTCGACAAACCATGAGCCGTTAACGGTCGAACTACTATCAAACTTTCGGGCTGTCTCAGACTCGCAATCGAAGTGAAGTTGACAGAAATCTATGCCATCAACAAGATAAGATGTTTGCCTGGATTTAACATTAATTCCACCAAAAATATAAATTAATAAATTATGTAAATATTAATATAATAATCACATTTTTCATATAATATATTTTAAAAAAATTTATTCACTCTCTTAAAAAAAATTACTAACTATTTTGAAAAATTATCCTGTATAATTCTTCTTTCTATATGTATATAAATATAAATATATATATTATTTTTCTATCAATATAGTGGGTGCCAATATGTGTAATTCATAAAATGTCTTTTACTTTGAAATAAAATAAGATTATTATAAATTATAATTCTACAACTTCACTATTTAATTGAAAATAGATTTTGAAAAAATAAATAGTGTTTTAAAAAATAAATATAAGAAAATATGTAATTTTTTTTAGTTGGATTGTTTGTAAAAAAAAAAAGTGAAAAATAATAGTTTTTTTTCAAGAAAATAATTTTTAACAAAGTGAGTAATTCTTTAAAAAGTAAAAACGCAACATTTTATAGAAAAAATATTAGGTAAAATATTAAAAAATAAATTATTTTTATTTTATAATTTTGTTTGATTTATCATATTTTTATAATCGAATTGATTTCACTTAATTTATGATACTAAACTAAATCAATTTTAACAATAATAAAAATATAAATGGATAACAAATTATAATAAAATTAAAATTATTCCATTGTGGGATATCGCTAAAAGTTAGAATTTCAATATTCTAATTAATTTGAGTGAAGTTACAATTATACAAAGCCTTACACCACGTTTAGTTCATTATAATGAAATATAATAAAACTAAAATAATTATTTAATAAAAATAAAATAAAGTAAAAATAAATAATATGTAATTTTATTAATTGAATAGAATAAATGAAGAATATTAATACAATGTTTGACTGATTAAAATTGTTTAAAGAGATAGACAGAGAATATGATGACTATTTTAACCCTTAAGTTAAATAATACAATTTTCATTTATAAAAAGAAATTTATTTTATCAATTCCTTAAATATAATAAAATTTAAATTATAAATATAAAATTTTTAAAATTATTTAATAAAATTTAAATAAAATTTTAATATATCATATTTAAAATATTTAAAAATATTAATGTAATAATTATTAGAGATTTAATAATATGCAATATAAAATATTTATATTTTAATAATAAAAATATGTTAGTATCATAAAATTATATTAAATTTATTAAAATATAAATTATAAAATTTTTAATTTAATATATATTCAAATAAAATTCATGTATTTAAATTTATAAATAATATAATATAATAACTAAATATTTTAATGGATACAATTTTTTAATTTTCACCCAATAATTACCCTTATTTTCTCTCTCTTCCCATTTTTTATTCATACTTTCTCTCTCCTCACTCTCTCATTTTGTTCATATTTTCATAACAGAAACTCAAATCCCATCCCAAACCTAAAATCCGGCCGCCACTGCCACTAAGTGCTTCGCTGACCACCGTCGCTTCCCAACCCAAAAAATTTCCTTTTCCCACCCAAAGCTTCCTCTCATTCCCCACTTCTCATTTTTTGATTAGTTTTCCCTAGAAGTCTCCAAAAAAGCACAGATCTACATTTAAAGTTCGCAACTTTTATTCTCTGTTTCGTAGCTGGCCGCCGATCCGAAGCTCCCCGTTTCTGGATATGTTCTTCCTCTTTGTCTCCTCTTCTTGCTTGATGAATTTGAAACCTTAAGGCCCCCTATAATGACTCTAAACCAAAGAGATAGAAACTTTCTTTCTCTTCTGAAACTTGGTTACAGTGGTCGAATGGCTGAAATGTGTTAAATATAATATAACATTTCTAATTTTTGTTATGAATAATAGTTGTTATTGGAACTTCTGGTGATGGATATTTTCCCCTATTCCTCATGGAGTCTGAACAACCATTTAAACCTCCAACCCCTGAATCCCTATTACGGGATTTTATGAAACAGAGGCGGAATGCTTATTCCGCCAAATGACTGAGTTGGTGAACCAAACCTTTGATTTATTGCGTTGTTCAGAATAGAGGCGGAATGGGAATCACGACTCCACCGAACCAAACACGCCCTTAGTCTCGCAATTCTCGCTCTTATTAGGATTAGGAAAGCTAGCATTACACGACGACAAAAAATTCATTTGTATAAAATAGAAAGACCGAGTAGATGGTGGAGCTCATATAATAATCTAAATCTAAATTATTCAAACTTAAATATGAATTTCAAATATAAATATATATTCAATGTGAATATATTTAATTTTTTTAATATTTTATATATTTAAAAAATATTTAAAAGGTTATATTTTTATTTTTATAATTAGAAATGTAATATCAAACGCGAGTGATTCAAAAAAATAAGAAATCAGAGCAACAAAGATCTGAATACATATGTACAACTATGATGAACTTGGACACCATCTTATACAAACCTTTCATTATTCTTCTGTTTGCCGGTTAGGCAATTACTCCGGTGCTGCCTTCATCTTAAAAATAAAACTCAAAAATTAGGATCTCCTTTCTTATCGGAGTCGTATATGAAATAAAAGAGTCGGTGTTATCTTCCGATATCAGAAAGAACGCTGGAATATTTTTATCGATCATCTGTTCCAATCCTTTAATTAACTCAAGTGTGTGAGTTCAACCTGTGTTGCAGTCCTTTCCGCTGCCATCCACCAGTCATCATCTTCGTCATTCGTGTATTCCTGATGGCAAAGTTCCAAGGTAATATGTAAACAACATTCTCACTAACATTCCTTCAATATCATAAGGCAGATCAGCAACATGATCAGCAACATAATTATCATTGCCAGATATGATATAATAAGGGAAAGGTTGAAAGCTTAGATGTTTTTAACTAACCGTGTCATCAAGCATCAATCTTTCTGGCTTGCTTTCAATATTGTCTGCGACTTTTATAGCATCAAGCCACCAAGAATCTTTAGTACAGTAGCCTAAATCACTTTCATTACCATAAAGCAAAACCCCGCCATCGTCGTCGTTGACAACTTGGTATTCAAGATTGTTACTTGTTAACCAATCATCACCAGCTATCTGTCTCGTATCGAAGAAAAGTGAAGAATCAGGGATGCAACCCACTGGGATTGGGCGCAGGGGAGATCGGTAACCTGCTATTATCAGTAATATTGTGAATTGTCAGTCTTGCATAGAGGGCAAACTAATGAAAAGAACAAGTAGTTTCACACACCTCTGCAATCTGGATCATGACACTTCTGATAATATGCTGCCCTTCTCATATCGACAACATACATCACTGAAGTAGTACAATCGAGATGAACTTTGTCATTGACATAATTAAATTAAAATAATCGGAAGTTCAACAGTAAAAGCCAAATATACCAACTGCAGTGGTATTCTACTCAATAATATTGGAAGGTATGTTTGGGTAAGTTAAAACGTTAATGAAGTATGGTACCAAGAACATAAAAGAAGTATGATAAATATGATGATGTATGGTATCGATAAACCAAATAATTATAATTAGTATTAAAAATTAGGTGATAACATTTCAGCAATCAGATTAAAACAAAATAAGCATACCATGATTGCTCTTATGCTCTCTACCAATTCGCTCACAGTACCGACTTCTTGACATGCTATAGACAACTAATCCATATTCAGAGAACCAATACCAGCTTCTTATTTTCCCTATAATCATGGCAAATCATCAGGGTAGTCAGTACAGTTGATTTACGAAGAATGTTAATAAAAATAATTTTTCGTCAGCATTGTGAAAACAGAGTATAAAAACAATGGCTCTTATTGATAAAACTATCGTCATGTGTGAACATAGAAAAACAATAAAGTTGAATTCCTCTGGGTTGCAATATATCTGCCAAAGCGTAATACATAACCACACATTACAAAGGAAAAAAAGGTCAGACCAACTCCCTTAAACCAAAAAGAACGCAATCCTCAACAAAATTCTGCTGCATCTAGTTCTAGTTAACCAGATAACATGGAACTGTGTGTTCGAACTTCAAGGCCACAGAAAATATGTCAAAAACATTTCAACAAGAACAAGTTAAATCACCCTGTTAGTCCTTGTTCAAATGTGGAAGGTGAATCAATATAAGAGTACTGTAAACATGAAATAAAATATCATGAAATCATGGATTACATTATCCCTCCAGATAACTGAAACAAGCTTGATTCATTTGCTATTTAGTTAAAATATGTGATACCACCTGATACATTGCCACTGGAGGCAATTGATTCTATAAATTCATCCAAAGATCGGAAGGGTGACTTTCCCCTTAGGTATGTTGTAGAAACATCACTAATGCGAGTGTTTTCTTGAGAAGCTTTGCAATATCTTCCAAAATTACTATTTACCTACAGAAGAAGAATTTTGATTGTGAACAGATAATATGCTAATACAAAAGGAAAAGCCTTCTCCATTCAGTAAGAAAGAGAACATAGAAGCTTCTATTCAGGGTAAATAACAATAGTCCAGATGTCAGAGTCCTGAGATGTAATAACCAATTTCACTCATTTCAAATGCTGATTGCTTTGAAGTTTGGCCTTTCTCTTGAAGCCAAAAATATAAGAAGTTGCAAGTAAGCTAGCATAAAATGTATGCCAATGGCCACAAATAAAACACAATGTAGTACAGTGATAAAACCCAAGGCAAAGTTCAAATCTACCTCCGTCTCAAAGTGCAGAGTCTTCACACAATCTAATTCCATTTTGCAGACCAAAAGTTTCTCACAATCAACATCCATTTTGCAGATTAAGGACGTCATGAACATGTCCTCCTCACCCTGTTGTTCAACAAAATATCTATATTTAAAATTTATGTAGGAAGAAGGCAGCTCGATCTCTTAAATGCTTAGCAGTTAGCTTCTAATATGGACATGAATATTTTGGTTAGCTATTCCTTGAGGCATGTCATCCTAGAGCACCAGTGTTTCATTCAACATTTTCACGGCAGTAAAATTCTGAATAAATGCACATTTTTGCACTGAACGTTATAAAAAAGATAAGCAAGGGAAAGAACGGGAAAATATCCCTTTAGTCAACAAATCTAAGCCTTGGCAGACTAATGGGAGTGTGGGAACATGTCTTCTCTAGGAAAAAGATACTAATTAAGATATTGAGAAAACAAAATATTTTGATAAAATATTAGATGTTACTTTCACTTTAAAAACTTTGCAAACAATTATGCCCATTCCACTGACATGCAAGGATAAAATATGCACTACACATATTTCTGCTGTACGCATGGTCACTAAGAAGTTTTTTAGAAAAAGAGATAAATTGCCAGCACTACATATGGAGTACCTTTTCCAACATGCATGAAAAATATATATACAAACGCATAAAAAAAAATAATTCTTTGTCATGAATTAAAACCACTGCAATATAAGTTGTAAGACTCAAGCGAGTAAATTACCATACCATGTCCTTATATTTGAAACGCCTGGTAGGTAAGAGGAAGGAATTCTTTCCTGCCTTTGATGATAAAGCCAGGCGAAAGCAACGATTTCTGGAATAGACAGCAGTGTCCACAAAAAGTTGGCCAGTTGGTTCGGCAGAGGTTGAATCTTTTTTCACAAATAATTTTTCGAACCTTTCATCCCTTTCCTTCGCACTTACTATGCGTGAGCATATCTGATAAATGTCATCGTCTAGTGACAATGATTGTCCTTTTGATGCATAATAGGGGAAAAAAAGAAGAAGAAGAAGATTGAAACTATAGCAGGTTTCCCATGTCGGTAACAACAAAACAATGCTATATATTACACCAACGAAAACAGTTGATTTTGAGTAAGGCATACCTCTGCAACAAATGCACCCACATGTGAATTGTCCTTGAAAGCAGTCTTTGGTATGCGCATGATCAAATGGCGAGAAAACTTCCCTGCATTTGAGTATTTATACCAATGTGAATTAATTTTAAGAAAGAAACCCTTTGTAAAGGCAAAGAATCTATCCTGAAAATAAATCATTTAGTGCAGATTTTTATGATGTTGTCTGCTATTATGAAATGTACAAATATATCACAAAGCTAACAAAGCCTTATACAGCCATAACAAAACTGTACCTTCAGTAGAGGAATCAAGCTCCAACACCCAATCCTGATTTCCATTGATAGAATATTTTTCAAGTAAGGCTTCTAGAATGACAGAAATCAAGAGATCAACCATTTTGTCTCCATCCCTTCCCAAATTGTCTCTCTTATTGAACTCCAAATCAAAGTACAAGTGGCAGGGCAAACCCTAGAAACAACACAGCCAGAGTCAAGAAAATAAAGCCAATGACAAAAAGGAAGAGTCAAACATCTCCTCATGGCGATTCAGTTTTTACAACTCAAGTACAGACAAAAGTTATTAATGGAAACTGGCTAGAAAGAAAACTGAAATAGAGATAATGTTACACATGCACATTGAATTGTGGAAAGGTATGTAGAGGTTTCTACCTCCTGAATCACTTCATAGTGATGGCGAAGTTTTGGTTCCATTATTTTGTACCTGCAATGACAGGAATGCAGCAAGCAAAGAGTTTAAAAGTCAAATATCTCATGAAGTATTCAAATATGAACAGGCAAGAAACAATAATAAAGACCTCTTCCAGAACTCCTCATATGTAGCAGCAAGATATCTTCTTTGCCCACTATAGTGGTCTTGATAACTAAAAACATATGCATTTGCATGTCCTTTAGCAAACTTTACTGCTTCGTCCTGTCTTGGAAATGTAGCCCATACTTGTGTTCTAATAAATGAGTAACAACAGGGAAGTCAATAAAAAAGGACAGCAAGAAAAGAGATACACCAATGCTTTTGAGTCAAAATTGTTTATGTAATTTGAATCAGAGAGTGCTGAAACGGAGTCATAGTGTCGTACAACCACCTTAAATTTGATTTATCTTGTTCACTGAGGTCAATGCGAATTTCACGTAACAAGCGCAGCAAACTCAATGGCCTTTTTGGAGGAATGCCACGTGGAGACCCATAAAATATAACAGGTGAGATCTGTTTCCCACGGTTAAATTTTCCAGCCTTAACTGTTGTTGAAACACACTAAAGGAAACATGAAATTAAATCATTTTCCAGAGTATGATAGCAAAGAAATAATGAATTGATGACAAATAAGTTAAAGAGACTAACTTTCAGGATTCCATTATTAACTCAAACAAAGCCAAAATTCGTTCAAATAAGTGAATAAATGTTTCTAAAGTTGCTTTTAGGTGACCTAGGTTTAATTCCTTGCTGTATTGGGACCAGTAAGCAGTAAACTTAAATGAAACAAAAGCAATTTAAACTAAATACCTTCTCTAGAGAGAGTTGTGCACCGGCTGCAGTTCCGTTTCTTTGTTCAGATGATCCTAGGGAAGGCGAACTAGGTGAGGCAGAGACCGTTCTTGTTGAATGTTCTTGATTCAGCTTGCTTTTGTATCTTTTTCTTTCCCTTACAGCAGATTCTAGGAAAAAAATCAAAAATCTTTATTATTCCCTCTTTTTTCTTTAATTTGTACAACACATTAAATCACGTAAAATTGTATTGGACTAGAAGCGGTAGCAACTCATATACTAATTGGATAAGCAGTGATGATGAAATTGCAAGAAAAAAAAAAAGAAGTACATTAGATTGACCTAATTCAAAGTTTTTACTAATAAAAATTGAATTTCTGTGAAAAATGCAATGAAATCTCATCAACAATTTGATGAAGCATTACACTCCTCCACTAGCTATTATCATATTCAACCACTGGATTTCAAAGTAATTTTGCACTGTAATTCACAAAGCAACAAACAAAGAAAGAAAAGGAGAGGAGAGGAGAGGAGCTTACGAGGAGGAGAGATGCCACACTTTAAGCATTTGAACAATCGATCAACATCGTCCATTGTGCTCGCATTTCTCTTCTTTCCCATTCTCTGCTTCTCTTTCGTTTTTCCCTCCACTGCTGACTAAGCGGGGATTCAATTTTTCAACCACGCTGTATTCAGAGGAAAATCACGAACGTTCTTTTCTTTTCATCTTTTTCCTTTTTCTTAATTACTATTTTCCTTAATAAATTTACGCCGCAAACGTTCAGGCGGCTTAAACTTCAAATCGCTTTTTAACCCGTCAATCCTCCCGATGATGTATGTTTGATATCTTGTCGATTTATAATTTTATATATCATTAATAAATTAAATAATAATATATTATTAATATTTATATATAAAAATTTTAAAATTAAATAAAAATAATTATTTTTTAATAAGTGATATTATTAAATTTATTGTCAATGCATAAAATTATATATTAATAGTACATCGAATATAAATTTAAATTTTGTTAGTAAGTTTTTAAAAGTTAACAAAAAAAATATATACACTTTGTTAGCATATATTTAAACAAATACAACAGAATTTTAAAAAAATATAACATGTAATAATCTTTTAAATTATCAGTTTATTAAAAATAAAATTAATTTATAATACATTTTAATACAATGTTATAAAAGATAGTAATAATAATTCTATATTGTGAAAAAAAATTAAATTAGTAAATAATTTATTAAATATTCGAATCAAATCTACATATTTTATAATAGCTTCGTAAAGTATATTTTTATTATATTTACACTATAAAAAATGTCATATAAAAACACAATTTCATGAGATAATATCTTGAAATGGTAGAGAGATTTGTAGAGTATTTCTATAAGCTTTTCAAGAATAAAAAAGCTTGGAATATTTAGTTACTTCATGAAAAAAAAAAATAAATCATTAAATTTTTTATTTACTTGTGTACGATTGTTTTGCTATCTTTGTTTGATTTACAACATTCTAACCTCTTAGAAGGCTTGATATCTATTACTTTTTATAAAACCTTGTTGACGTTGGGAGATGATAAAGATCCTAGAAATCGAAATCCAATCTAACTAAACACATTTATAATCTCTAAATCAATATCTTGAAGGCAATATCTATTATCGTTGATATAAGTTAAGTGCTTATTTTAAAATTTTAGTTTGAATTTTAAAAATTAAATTTGTACTATATGTATATAATTTAATTTAGTATAATTACCCATTTGTATTACTTAATATTTAATATAATTATTTTATTAATTTTTTTAAAAAAATTAGTGAGTTTTGTATAAATATGGAGTGCGCGCTTTACTTTTAGGGTTTGAGCTATTTTAATCCGGCAAATTAATATACTTGGGCCATGTTTTGGCCAATCATGAAATTTGTTAGTATCTTAATATGCTATCCAGGCTAATCTCAAATAGTTCATGGACTTGTCTAAGTTTTAATTTGATGTAATTTTATGTAAAATTAAATTAATTATAGATTTATGCACTTACCGTTAAAAAATAATTTATATTTAATGTACTAATATTATATAGATTTAAACCGTTATAATAAATTATATTATTTCAATCAATGCTTGTTTTTTTTGCTAAAATTAGCTTCCAAAAAATATTTTTTGAAAAATATGAAGGTTTTCCAAAAAAGCAAAAAATTTTTAATGTTTGGATGATTAATGATAAATGTTTTCTGTTATTTTGTTATTTTTTGGAAAAATTACATTTTTTTCAAATAACAATATTAACATGAATATTAAATTATAAATTATTAAAATATTAAAACTATTTATTTTTAAAATATTAATATTTTAAATAGTAATTATTTAATCATAACATTAACTTATTAATTTAATATATTAATATTAAATACTTAAAATAATACCACTTATTATTAAAACATTAATTATATAAATATTTTAAAATAGTATAATAATTATTAAAATATTACATATATTAATATAATTATTAAAATATTAATTCAAAAATTTCAAATAGTGATATTGACGTAGATTTTAAAATATTAAAAGTTATTTATCATCAAATTGTTAATTTTTAATATTAAAATAGTAATGTTTTAATAATAAATATTTAATGATAAAATATTATATTAATGTTAAATACTTAAAATAATACTATTTATTATTAAAAATAATTAAATAAAAATTTTAAAATATAATAATTATTAAAATGTTATTTCTAATAATATTACTATACTATTAAAATATCAATTTTTATATTAGAAAAATGTATTATTAAATATTTATAAAGTATAATTTACATAATTTTATTATTAAAACAGTCATAACAAAATATTTTTCAACAAAATATTAAAAAACTATTTTAAATTTAAAATATTGATTGTTTTTCAATTATTATTAAATAATAATATTGTTTTATTAAATTATATTTTATTAAATTTATTATTAACAAATAATATCATATTTTTTAAATATATATGTATGTTTACCAATATTAAAAATATAAATATTAAAAATTATATTATTAAAATAATTTATAGTAATATATTAATATTTTAAATTAAAAATTAAATATTTTTTAATAATTATAATTGACTCATATTAAGTTAACTTTTAATATAAAAATCATGTCACACAATAGGGAGCCCTTTTCCGGAAAATGTCTTACGCCTTTGAAAAGAGGAAGACAATTTCTAAAAAAAGTATCTTATTTTTCTTTGAGTTATAAGTTATTTTTCGTTAATTAAGTTATTTTTTACTAAACAAATATTAAAAAATATAAAAAATACTTTTTAAAAATTATTTTCTACGAAACAACATATTTTATAATAATGTATAATTTTATAATAAAAAGTTAATCAAATAAGACACTTTAATATGTACATATATATATATATATATTTTTGGCCAGGACCCTTTAATAATTTAGTTCAATAATTTTTTTATATAATTTAATTAGTATTGTAATAATAATTTTATAGTAAGTTTTTTCCATATACACGCAACGCAACTACCTTTAAAAAATAGACTTCGACAATTGCGTTTTACGGTTGTAAGACCGGAAGCTCCTTAATAATCTACTTCAGCCTGCTTGCTGCCTCCTTCCTGCTGTATGCTTCTTCTGGCTTGCTGCAGTTAAAGCAGCAAGACACGTCAAAATAGGAACATGATTGTTCAAATTTCGAACCCCTACAAATCCAATAAATGGAAAGGGCGAAATATACTATCCAAAATGAATCATTCCTATGAATTGCAAAACATCGAATTAAGGGGAAAAAAAAAAACAAACGTAGTCAATTATGAAAAAGGCAATCAATTTTGCCATATCATTTTCAATTCTTTATCCTAGTTTTCTCAACTGCTCATTTGTTTCCATGTATAAATGATGAAGGGTGTTGTGCGACTTCATTCGCTGAAATCATCAACTTGAGCAAAAAGATATAGTAAAAGATTAACCAGGTTTTGTTTCATATTTGCACTTGTTCTTCCACCTGCTCCCCTGCCCCACTTTTGGCATTTAGATAATATTAATAATAGTTACAGACAGATAAAGTACTTGTGGCGTCATTAGCTACTACGAATTTATTTTTGAAGTTTTTTTTTTTTTTTTTGGTAATTAAGTTGAGTAAGTTCTTGGACTTATCAACCAAAAGTTCATAAAGCTTTGCAAAGACAAAGATATTAGAATTATGTTTTTAATCAAGCATATCACTTGCACTAGTTGTATTACAATTAATCAATTGTGTTATATCTCTATAGTTGGCGACCGTCCCAACTAAAGATCACGATCGATCGCCATTAATCCTTAGGGTGATCGCCTGATCACGTCTAACACTAATCTGACACCTCTAACGACGACTTAAATATAGAGTTGACATCTACTGAAGGGGCGGTCGGCCGGCTGGGCCGACCACTAGACAAATAGCTCGGCGTGAATCACATCACCATCAAATCACCTGTCATTGTGTCTGCACAACACTCATAAAAGGGTAAGCAAACCGGGAGGTAAAGGACAGCTCCCCGTTTCCCTGAATCTCCTTCACTATATTTCTAAGATACCCATATACTGACTTAGCATCGAAGTGGGCTCTGGAGTATCAACTCCAGCACCCTTCTAACCCTCTTTGTGTTGCAGGACCATAAGTGACCTCAACAATTGGTGCCGTCTGTGGGAAACGAACAAAAAACCATGGCCGACCGCAGTGCTGACATCCCACAAAATACCCCGTCACCCCCTGAAGCGATAAACCTTCCTGAAATTCCACCAGCTCCAGCAATGCCTAGCTCATCAAATATCCAAGCCTCTCAGATACCTATCTCGTTGCCTTCACGGCTATCTCACTCACCCTTAGCTTATTACCAAAACTTGTGGGGACTGATCCCGCCTCTGCCCACTTCTGTTTCGCACCCTGACCCAAACGCTGGACCGAACACCACGGTCCCGGTAACTGTCACCACCGACACCCTATGCGCACCTCGTGACACCTCGTTACCTTCATCCATCCATCTTAGCACGCCACTAGCCAGCCAGATTACTATGCATATTACTAAGTGCAATTCCAAGCCATTACCAGCCAACTGGCCGCCATTCAACAGTTACAAATGCAATTGGCCCAACTTGTCAACTCTCAAACCAACCGTCAGAATACGCCACCCGTTGATCGCCCCAATCAAAACACCACTAGCAACCCACAGTCAACCACACGGGAGAGAAATGCTACAGACGACCAGGCTATATGCCTTATAGTAGGAGAGAGCTCTTGCTTTACTCCAGTCCCTCGAAGAGCGACACAAAGGACTTCCCATCATACAAGTGGATGCAGCGAGTTGGGATCCACTCTAAACCTCGCTCAACAGGTAGCAGACTTGAAACAAGAAATCAAGGAGCTCGGTAACCCAAGAAAGGACACCTAGGAATGGCTATCTGAGAAACATAATCCCCTCTCGCCAGACATTCGACGAGTACAAGTCCCCAGCAAAGTCAAACTCTCTCCCGACACTTACGATGGTAAGTTTGATCCAGCCGATCACTTAAACCATTTTCGCACTTTCCATAACCTGCGCGATGTGCCAAACGCCGTCTAATGCCTCATCTTCCCGACGACACTTCATGGACCAGCACGGACCTGGTGGTACTCCTTGAACCCGAGGTCTATCACCAGCTTTGATCAATTGGGGAGACAGTTTCTCACCCATTTCAGCAGTTGCAGAACGGCGGCCAGAACGTCGACAAGCCTAATGGCGGTTAAACAGAGTCGTGACGAGATGATTCGTGACTATCTCAAGCGTTTCAACGCAGTAGCCCTGGAGGTCAGGGACCTAAATGACGAGTGGGCCATCCAAGCGTTCACAACTGGCATCCGCCACAAGTATCTGAAGTATGCTCTGACCGACGCATAACCCACAAAGTTATACCAACTGTATGAAAAGGGTCAGAAATACGTCGAGGCTGAAGAAATTGAGATAGCCAGTCGGAAGGTGGAAACATGGAATCGCGAGATACCAGGAATTCGGGGAGTAACAAATAACCAGTTCGCTGATCGGCCTGGTAATAGAACTCAAAGAGAAGCGCCAGCTCTATTGGAGCAGCGTAGCCCCACAAGAAAACGACCATGGCCCGCACCTCACACTAAATATGAATCATACACCCCCCTGACCGCACCCCGATCTCAAATCCTTAATACCATAAAAAGAGAAGGTCTTCTAGAGCGACCGCCTCCAATGATCAGCGATCGCAGCAGGCGTGATCATACCAAACGATGCAACTTCCACAACGATATCGGGCACGCTACAGACGATTGTTACTGCTTGAAAAATGCCATAGAAGCATTAGTAAGGAAAGAGACGATCAAGCAGTTCGTCAAAAAAAAGACGCACGCCCATAACACGGCAAGACCACAGGATGAGCGCCGGGACAGCGCCACCAAGCGACCTATTATCGGTGTTATCAACGTGATCGTCAGTCCGGGAGAAACATGGGCGAATAGCAAGTAAAAAAGAAAGTCCCATCTTCGCTCCGTAATGGCGGTCGACGTTGCAACAAAGCGATCCAGACATATGGATTGGTCGATCTGTTTCAACGAAGATGACACCGAACTCCTATCCGACCAAGAGAATGATCCCATTGTTGTATCGACCACCATCGGCAACTATCATATTCATAGAATTCTTATCGACAACGGGAGTGCCGTCGAGATTCTGCAGTGGGACGCTTTCCTCTGCATGGGCTTTACTGTGGATGACCTTACTCCCTCGTCTCCCATTTACGGGTTTGCCAACCAACCTATACCTGTCAAGGGGACGGTTACCATTCCGATTACAATTGGCGATAGGGAACACACCGTGAATGCCATGGTCGATTTCCTTGTGGTCGACCAGCCTTTCGCTTATAATGCAATCTTCGGACGACCATTGATGAAAAAGATGAAAATGGTCACCGCAGTTTATAGCCTAATGGTCAAATTTCCTACCCCGACTAGAGTCGGGTACATGCATTTCGACCAGCGAACCGCCCGCCAATGCCACCTCATGTCTATCGAGATGGCCACCTGCCAGCAAAACGTCACCCATGGCAAAAACCCCAGCACCTCGGTTCACACCATCACGCTCGCACAATCTGAGCCACTCAGCCTGGAACACTGGGACGCTAGAGACGGTTTCTCTGATCAAAAATCTCAACCAGCAGAAGACACCAAAAAGTTACCCTCTATGATTCTGAACCAGAGCTGACTATCGCCATTGGTTCCTCGCTTAGTACTCCAAACAAGAATCTACTCACAAGGTTTCTCAGGAAGCACTCTGACATGTTCGCATGGTCCGCAGTTGACATGCCTGGCATTGACCCTTCTGTAGTCATGCACTCATTACACGTCGACCCGCGAGCCACACCAGTCAAGCAGAAGAAGCGTAAATTTACGGGGAAGCAACTCCGAGCCATACGCGAAGAGGTCGACAAGCTACTGCTTGCCAATTTTGTAAGAGAAGTAAGATACCCGGATTGGTTGGCTAACGTTGTTATGGTCAAGAAATCATCGGGAAAATGGCGGATGTGCGTGGACTTCACTGATTTAAATCGAGCCTGCCTAAAAGATAGTTACCTTCTGCCCAACATCGATCGCCTAGTCGACGCCTCGACAGGCCATAAACTACTAAGTTTCATGGATGCTTTCTCGGGGTACAACCAAATCCAGATGGCTCTCAATGACCAGGAGAGTACCGCCTTCGTCGCAAAGGATAGCACTTGCTGCTATCAGGTCATGCCTTTCGACTTGAAAAATGCTGGTGCCACCTACCAAAGGCTGGTTAACACCCTCTTCAAATAGCAGATCGGGCGTTCAATGGAAATTTATGTGGATGACATATTGGTCAAGAGCCCCTCACTCCAACAACACATCCATGATCTTTCGGAGACGTTCAGTATACTCCGTAAGTACAGGATGAAACTTAACCCTTTGAAATGCGTGTTTGGTGTTTCTGTAGGGAAATTTCTTGGATTCATGATCTCCTCCAGAGGCATTAAAGCCAACCCTGAAAAAATCAGCACTGTCTTACAAATGCGCCTACCACAAACAACCAAAGAAGTGCAATGTTTGACGGGACGCATAGCTGCACTTAACCGATTCATTTCCAAATTCGCCGAGAAATGCCTACCATTTTTCAGACTCCTCTGGAAGGCGACCAAATACAAATGGACCGAAGAATGCCAGAGGTCGTTCGACCAATTGAAGCAATATCTCAGCATCACTCCCCTACTCGCCAGCCCGAAGCATGGGGAGCCACTATTTATGTACCTCATCGCCTCACAGGAAACCATTATCGCAGTTTTGGTACGAGAGGACCAGGGTCATCAGTATCCTGTTTACTACGTAAGCCGGGCATTACAAGCTAGCGAAGTGCATTACGGCAAGCTTGAAAAACTCGCCTTCGCCCTAGTCACCGCAGCAAGAAAACTAAGGCAGTACTTTCAAGCGCACCCAATAACTATACTCACCAACCAACCTCTCAAAGACGTTCTCTAAAAAGTTGACTCCGCTAGTCATCTAGTTCGCTGGAGCATTGAACTCAGTGAATTTGGCCTCACATACAGTCTGCGGAAAGCAATCAAAGCACAGGTGCTAGCGGACTTTATCGTCGAATGTTCTTTCCCGGAATCTGACGAAGCTTCCCTACATGCTAATCCGCCCAACGATTGCCTCTGCTCTCAATCTTAACACCCTCCTCACAACGACGAATGGCAAATTTTCGTTGATGGCTCTTCAGGCAAATCTAAAGGTGGCGCCGGCGTATTACTAATCGACCCGTATGGCTAAGAGTGGCAATATGGCCTCAAATTTCTATTCTCCACCTCCAACAACGCCGCTAAATATGAAGCTCTAATCATCAGAATGGATCTTACCAAGACCTTAGACGCCAACAACCTACTCGCCCACACCGATTCTTGGCTCGTGGCTGGCCAGACAAACGAATTATTCGACGTTAAAGACGCCCTGCTAGCCAAATATCATAAGATTGTGCAAAATCTCTCCCAACAATTCGCTCGTATTACCATTAAGCACATACCTTAAGCCGAGAACTCCAGGGCCGATGTTCTGTCAAAGCTGGCTAGCACCATCAATATTGCCACCAAAGGTAAAATCCTCCTCGAAAGCCTCACAACCTCCAGCTACGACCGACGCGTGCTTCAACTTATGGATGGTACTGAAGACACTTGGATGACCCCGATTCTCTCTTACCTCAAGTACAACATGCTCCC
>JBBYHO010000005.1:19578652-19590615 GCA_038382025.1 Adansonia gregorii
CTATCGAATGACTCAAATTTAAGCATTCTAATATTTGATTCGAATATTTTGTGAACCTAATAGAGCTTTTTTTTTAAAATTTTAATTAGTATTTAAAATCTTAATTCGAACTCAAACTTGAGCTCGAAAAATCTATTTTGAAGATAAAGATGGGAATCAAACTCATTTCTTATGGTGTAAACGAGCATATTAAAACCTAATCGGATAAGCTTGAGTAATTTAATTTTTATCTTAAACTGATTTTAAACCTTTAATGTGCAACTCAATTGAGTGAAACTTTAAATTTTAAATCCAATTTGAACTCAACTTAACCTGATTACACCCCTAAGCTCGACTCAACCATCTATTCTTCTAAGCTTAACTTAAAATAAAAGGGTTATTCCTTGTACACAAACTTGAATAGAAGATAAAAGCAAAAGACATGCAGCAAAATTTTATATGGTTTGCATTTGATGTATTGATGTTTATATATTCATGTATTATTAGCAAATAGATTTATTCATGAGTTAAGCTATTTGTTTTAATTTGACCTGAAACATAAGGTTATGTAATTTAATTATAAAAAATATATAAATATTCATATTAATATAAAAAAATTAAATATTTTTATTAATATTTGAACATTAATTTTGGCATTTTTTGACTAAGCCCAATTCAATCATAGATAAAAAGTTTGAAAGAATTTTAACTGTACAATTCTATTAGTGAACCTTATGATATTAATTTAATAAAATTTTTTAAAAATAAAATATAAATAATATGATTTAATTTACCGTCCAAATTTATGGAATGCGCTTCAAATATAATTGAACAATCACATTGATGAATGAAAACAATGAGGGTCTATACAATTATGGAAATAGAAACAAATGAACTAAAATATCTGAGGAGAAAAAGAAAAGAAAAAAAAGGGGAACATAGAAGTGGCAAGTGGGCAACTTAAGTAGGGACCCACATTAAAATATCTGCTGCAAAATCATGTGGCGTTGTTTGCCGGCAGCATAGCTCGTTGGAATTCATCAACACCATACATCTCAGTTTATGAACTTCTTATTTGTGCCACGTGTCCTCCTGTGAAAAACAGCTCTATCTCTTTACCTGTCCTTTTCACCTTAGGACCGACCCTGCTCGCCACTTTGGTAGTTTGGTGCGGACAAATTCCTGTGCTTCCTGGTCTACGGTAATCCCATTGCCCAAAATCAAACAATATCCTCCTTTCACTTAATATACCAAAAATATCCACAAGACTTTTTTTTATTTAATTCTTAATCTATCTATAATTCTTTAATTTTTATATAATTAATTTATTTAAAAAAAATTATGTTTTTAAATCTTTTAAAGTTCATAGTTTTTAGAAGTATATTAATAATATTATAATAATTAAATTAGTATTCAGTCAATTGCAAAAGCTTATTTTAATTGGTAACTAATGTGGGGGGAATTTTTTTAAAATTTTAATTTAAAATTTATGAAAATACGTTATAAATAAAATTTTAAATGCATCAAGCTGATGTAAAGAGTATGCTTTTTAAGATCATTTGCTTAGCAAAATTTGAATTATACTTAATCATATTATCAAAAAAATAAAATATATTTAATCAAAAATTAATTTAATTGATCACCGAAGAAATTTAAGCAAAACCGATTAACTTTTGTCTTCATATATTACTTAATTTAATTAGTTTATCTTAATTATTTTCGGTTAAAATTGTATAATCAATTTTCAACAATAAACCGCAATTATGCATATTTATTAAGTGTAAACAAATATTCAAACTTGGGAACTGCAAGTTTTCAACCAAATTGCGATAAAATACAAAAGAATTTTGGAAAAAAAAGGAAAATTGGGTGATGGGTTTATTAAATTTTATTGGATAATAAGTAAGATGGGTTTAGTTTGGAATTAGATGATTAGATTGGATTTCGGTACGAATATTTATATATTTTTATATATTAAAAATATTATTTAATATAATATATTTATTAAAAATCGATTAAATTAACTGATTCAATTACTCATTTCAGAAACTAATTGTCTAAACTTACTAAAATTGATAGCCATAATCAACTTGTATCAGACCCGATGTAACTGAGCAACGTTGATTTCAGTCGGGTAAGTCATTTTAATCGACTTTTTGCACCATCCTACCTGAAATTGTTTATAGAATAAATTAAATTTATATAAAGATTTAAAACACCCTAACCCTTTTATTAAAGAATATAATCAATGTTTATTTATATTACTAATAATTTTAATTGAAAAATAAAAGATCATGATATGATAATAGAATAAAGAGTCTTAAATATTTGAAATTTGAAAATGTCACATTTTAAAAATTTATATTATCTATACTATATATAAAGAGAGAGAGATTGAGTTTAGTATTATTCTCAACTCACTGAATTTAAGTGAGTAAGTATTTTTTTATGAAAAAGAAAAAAACTATTCACTAATTAAAGTCTATTTAAAAAATAAATTTTTATTTACATTTTCTTTAAGTGGATGTATTATAATCTAGCATATAAAATCTCTGATTAAGTTTAATATCATAAGTTAAAAAAATAACATAAAAATCAAATTAAAATTATTTATATTACGTGTCACTTTCAACTCACTCCAATGAGTTAATATTTTTCTATAAAAAGATAAAAACTACCTACTAATTAAAGTTTGTTTAAAATATAAATTTTTATTCACATTTTTTTAACCACCTATGTAGTTGGTTTGTCATAATCTAGTATATAAAATTTTTTATTAAATTTAATATTACGAGTAAAAAAATAACAAAAAAATCAAATTAAAATTATCTATATTATATATAATTAAAGATATTTAAATCTTTTAATTTTGAAAAATAAATACTTAAAAACTATCCTTCCTTTTTAGTTTATCTTTTAATTGAAAAAAATAATTATTCAATTAAAAAACTATTTTTTAAAACAAAATAATTTTTTAATAGTTTTTCATCCACTTTTTTGGATGTGATAAATTCTAGTATTATATAAACTAATTAAACTTGACATCTATATAGAACTTGACATGTTAACTCTCATTGTCTTCTAGCATGGAATTTCCATTTATAATGTCTTCCATCGTCACATAATTTTCCTTTTTTCGTATGAGAAAAACTACAAATCTTAGAACATAACAATCAAAGAATGTTGTAATGAGCATTTTGCTTTACAACAAAGATGCAGGTTGTTTGCACTTAAAAGTAAAAAAAAAAAAAATGCAGGTTGTTGAAATGTCTTCTTAACTAATAAATTAGACTTTGTTGATGTTGCTTTAGTAAAGTTTTCTTCGGATTGATTGTAAAGTTTTTTTTTTTTTTCTTTTTAAAGTACTTATTTTGTTTTCTATTGGCAACAAAATTATCATTTTGAGATTGTTAGTAATAAATTATTTCTCTCTGAATTTCTATTCTCCGTGGCATGTTTGGGAGTAATATATATTTTCGTATTTGATATATTATCAATTAAATTTTTTTAAAGATTTAAATAAGATTAAAAAATTATTATATTTTTTATTTTATCTTTTATCTTTTAAATATAATTTAAAGGTATGTGTTATTATATTAATTTTGTTTATAAAATTTAAAAATTTTTACTAACAAAAGATAAAAATTATTTCCTATGTGTATGTATATATATATATATTTTACTTATGAAAAATAAGGCATTTATAATTTCTTTAATTTAAAATATGAGTAGTACTAACAAGTATTTTTAGAATACCCTTTTAATTAATATATTATTTATAACAATAATATTTTGTGTAATATAATAGTTAATAATTTTATTTGTTACTTTTAATATATTAAATCGAAATATTAATATATATATATATATAATAATTTTAAAATATACCCTTTGGCATTCATAAGCAAAATTTTTAAAATATATTTTTAACATTTTAAATGTAGACGTGGCAGATTCTTATTCGCCAGCTGTAAATCTCAGACGGAAGCCACGCAGCATCCAATCCAAATCCTGAGCCATTTATATGCAAACCCAACCGCCTTCTGCAAATGCCACATAGCTCGTTGTTTCAAAGCTATAGGCAAAAAACCTCCCAAAAATCTTTCATGGTATCCAAAAACCCGAACCCGGCTGAGGGATTTTACCTGGATCCGACTGGAATGGCGTTGCCCGGCCTGGGACCCTTCGCCACGGCGGATGGGGCGCCCTCCCCGGTTTCATCTTCCGAGGACCCAAATAAGAAAATCCGAAAGCCGTACACCATAACCAAGTCCAGAGAGAGCTGGACTGAACCCGAACATGACAAGTTCCTCGAAGCTCTCCAGCTGTAAAGTCTAAAGCATTTTTTTCTCTACAATTCTCGGAAATTTCTTTGCTTCCTTTTCAAATTAGGGTTTTATTTTTTTCCCTTGGAAATTGTTTATGCTTTTGTTTTTGCTGTTCAATTTTAACGTTTTGACTTGAAGAAGATGTTGAATGTATTTTTTTCTTATTTCTTAAGAAGCTAATTGAAATTTGGAAATTGATTTTTGTTCAGATAAGATATTAATTGAAAATAGGATGAGAACAACTTGTAATGGGCAAGTGCGGAAGACAAGGAATGGCATTCACGTTATTCGTGTTAACAATATGTTCCGTCTTATGTCAACTAGATTTAAGGTTCATATCTAACTGAAAAGGCACTGAAGTTTGAGAAGCCTTTTTGCATATTTGGAGACATGATATCAAATCTTGCAAGCTTTAAACTGTTATTGTAGAATATTTTTGATGATGATATGCTTTTCATAACCACTATGAAAGGAATATTACTTTTGTTGTTATTTTGAATGATGTTTAAATATTTTATCGTAGTTGACCTTTTACTTTGGCAACATAGGATCTATTAGTTAACGAACATTTCAAGATTATGACTTAGTGTAGTGGAGTTGTTATCATAGTTTCTTGTTGTTGCACTGGTTTAATTTTTGAGTCAGGCATTTTTTGTGAGTATGTTCACCGAAAAGGTTTTCCTGCTCTTACTTCTTCTTGTTGTTTCTGTTAACTTGATTATGTTCAGCTTTGACCGTGACTGGAAAAAGATTGAAGCATTTGTCGGATCGAAGACTGTTATTCAGGTAAACTGAAATGTGTCTAAAATTTTTCCTTAAGCAAGTTTCGTTTTGCATTTTGGAAGGAAAGAGACAGAAGGGTGGATGAGGAATGAAAAATATCTTTTATTCTTTTCAACCGTATTTAATAATCTCTCCTCTGCATCCTAGACTGCTTTCCGATGTTTCAGTGAGAGGGAATGAATTTGTGATGATGTGAAAACCAGTGTAGTTTCTGTTTAAACGTTGTTTGTTTTTAACAGTTACCTGCACTAACAATGCCCATGATGACGTTTGAAATGGAGTTCCCTTTTTGTTTTTGTAGATACGTAGTCATGCCCAAAAGTATTTTCTAAAGGTTCAGAAGAATGGAACAAGTGAACACCTACCTCCACCTCGACCTAAAAGGAAAGCAGCTCACCCATATCCTCAGAAAGCCTCAAAAAATGGTGAGAATATTTTATTCTAGGTATGAGTTGTAATCACAGAACAAACTTTGCATAACAATCTGTCTCTCTGTGTAACATATGGCAGCTCATACACACCCACAAGTATCAGGATCTTTTCAGTCATCTACTGCTTTACTTGACACAGGATGTGTTCTAAGATCTGATCCCTCATTGATGCTTATGAACCCAATTACTACTGCTGCTGCATCTTCCTGGACAAACAATGAACAAAACATCAGTTTCTCACAAGCAAAAAGAGGTTTCTTATTCTTCCTAATTCTATCATTCTAACATTGAACTCATTAACGGTAGCAGTGACCCTTTACAAATTAAGATTTTGATTATGTGTCATATATTTTCCGTTATAGGTTCTAGGATGGCCAATAAATCTAGTGGTAGCATTGAGAATACCCCAAAGGCGCGACAGATTGGGGAAATGACTAATCAGGGGAATCATGCTCATGCCTTAAGAGGTTTCTATTAGTGCTAATTGAAAATTGTAATTGTTCATGTTATATTATCCTAACACCCTTTAAAATGGCTTTTTGCTTGATGCAGTGTTGCCTGACTTTGCTCAAGTATACAATTTTATCGGCAGTGTCTTTGATCCAAACACTACTGGTCATCTGCAGAAACTTAAAAAGATGGATCCCATAGACATTGAAACAGTATGTTATTTTTTTTACCATGACATTTTATACGATCTTGCCTGATCATGCCACAGACGTGATTTTATATTTCTTTCTCCTATTCAGGTGCTGCTGTTGATGAGAAATCTCTCCATCAATCTGACAAGCCCTGATTTCGAGGATCATGTGAGTCTCTCTGAGCTCTTGCTAATGGTTTCTCATCCTTCATAATATTGGTACTTGGTATCACTCTTTGCTTTTGTAGGTTTGTTAGTAGTAGCTTTTTTTTTTTTTTTTTTTTTAAATGGGTCAAATAGTTGAATACCGAGAAATTTCTTTTAACAGATATCATTTGAATTACAGCATTCCAGCCTAACATAAATCAGGGTTCCATCATCCTTTGGTTTCAACAGTTTGTAGCACTGTGCTTTCTGCCATGTAAACTTCAATGAGGTTTATGTAGTCAGCATCTAGAAATATGATAGTTTCACAAAGTATGATGATGAATTTTTTTGACATTATAGATCTATCTTGTGTGCAATGCTCTGTTGAATGATTTATTTTGCATGTTGGAAGTTGTTCCTTGATATTTTTTCATACTCCAAAAAAGGATGTTTTGTTAGAATAAGCATGTATTGGCTGATTAGGCTGGAAATAAGGGATGAAAAGATTGGTTTTTTTCCCCTTTTAATCACCGCGTCAAGCATGCCTGTCTTTTTAACAGTTAGTGTGAAATCTTGATGTAGTATGACTTCATCTAGTAACGTAGCTTCTCCTGATTTATGCTTCCAGGGTATTTTACTTATCTTTTAGTAAAAAGATCTAGGTTATTTTAACTTTCTGGCTGCGAGTTTTTTCTTTGGTTTGTTTTGAGGGACTTTTGAAATCTATTGTTCTCTACATAATTAATAAAAATCCTAAGTTATATATCTCTATATATATTTAATGCAGAGGAAGTTGCTTTCTTCCTATGAGATTGATACAGAGACAATATATTGTGGTGGTGCATGTAAAGCTGTCGATAATGACCAGTCCAAAAGTATTACTTAATAAGGTAGGTGATGACATTTGCTTTAATTTCAGCTGTGCATGGTCTTTTTTCTTTTTTTCTTTTTCCTTATATAATTACTATTGGCTCTGTTTTCATGCCAAGAAAAAGGGCTAGAATCAAAAGAGTTCCGCCCCATATGATGTTCCGTTAGTATGTACACTGTTGGTAGGACCAACGCTGCAACATTTTTGAATAATTTCCCCCATTCTGCTGTCATGTATATATGATTGTAAGAGAAAGTTAAAAGAACTGGTTGCAGAATGAAAGGAGAAGAGTCGCGAAGAGAGTGTACAGTGCTTATCCTTTTGTTTTTGTGTTTTGTGTTTTTTGTTTTTTTTTTTTTTGGGAAGGGGGTAGTTTCTACAATGCTGGGTCTCTTGTATTCAAGTTTTGACTCGGTTCTTTATGGTGATCTATGCTATGTCGGTGGTATATACGTGCCGTATTTCTCTAAGAAGAAGCTGCTGCTTTGGGGGTATGTACAAATATCAGTTTTTTTCTTTTTTCGTTGATTGTTGCAATGTATGGACGTCGCTGGCATATATGGTATCAGAATATAAAGCTGGTCTTTTTACATTTTTATGGTGAGATTTGGTTTTTAATTTACTTACCACTACACACGGCCATGTTTAGGGTCTTGGGCTTGACAGCATGGGGAGTGTCTAACTTCAATTTAATGATGGGGGTTTTCTTTTTTTTTTTTTTTTGTTAAGAAAAGAGGAAAGGTGGGAACTGGGAAGCCGGACTCTTTCCACATGATTATCAGATTATGCGAGTGTTTGGTAGAAGGGAAAAAAAAATGAGGGTAAATAAAAAGGGGAGGGAGAAATTTGTTTGATCTTTGTTTGGTTCAAAGGACGAAAGAAATAAAAGGAAATTACGTGAATTTACTTTATTTCTTTTTTTTTAATGTTTGTAAAAGTCAATATTTTTGCAAGTGAAGGAAAAAGAAATTGGAAAGAAGAACCAATTAAATTCCTGCCGAGAGAATTTTGCCCGAGTTTTTCAACTCTTCTTTTTTAATTTTAATTTTTGTTCTTGTTCTATATTTCATCTCTTGTACCAAACAACGTAAGTGGGAAGGCAAACCATTTGTTTTCTGATTCTTTGTTGCCAGATGCAATTAATGTCCGATTTCCCAGAAAAAGAAGAGAATTTAGGATGCAAAATCTTTGTTGATGCTCTTTCGATATAAGGGTTGAGTTTGATATTTTTGGAGGGTGCCCGGCAAAAAATGTGAGGTAGTAAAGATAAAAATATCAAAAGATATTGGAGTTTGAATTTCGAAGTTTGGTCTGATGCTCAAGTGAATAAATTATTAGAAAATGTTTGGTTCTTATTTACCTCCGGAGAGTGATATGAAGATCAAGTCAAGCCCTACCGTAATTAAGCCTGAAAGACTAAAACATTAACAGTTTGTTCTACTTGCGGCAGTAACAAAGCTCCAGAACATAATGGCTTCCAACATCCAGATTCATCAACAGTCAAAAGGAATGATGTGAGTAGATCCCCAACCAGAAGCTCGATCCGAGACTTTCACTGGTATCATCATCATCCCATTTGTACTGCTTGTCAAGTCTTTTCAACTGCCTGATATCGCAGTTGGTTTTGAATCCCTTCAGTTATAATAATTGCACTATGATTGACTAATAAAAATTCATAGTTGTACGGGGGACCACAAAATTATGCATGCCTACATCTATAAACGGTGGACTCTTTACATAATTTTTGAATATGATTAAAATAATTATAATGAAAAAATTATAGGTGAAATACTCTTATTCCGTGGATATGGCAGCGGTCGGAAGGATGCTTTCTAAAAATTCTTTATGCATACTTCACCTGATTTTTTAGCTGGTTGTTGTTTCCAGTTTCAGAAGCATAGCAGGAAAAAAACTTCTGAGATTGTTCATTATCATAATAAGAACAATTTGATAGTGAGTCCTCCACATCATAACCGCTCCTTTCCGTAGACCAAGTGATTATGCTGAGTTCAATAATATCCTTTGATCTCTGACAGAATTGATTCTTCCAATCATTCCAAAGGAAAATTTTAGATCACCCAGCAGTCATCTTCTCCAGAGAATTTCCAAACAACTAAAGTTTTTAGCTTCTCTTTGCTAATGTAACCCCAACTGATTCAGATGGTCGAGTGCCATGAAACATAGCCCACAGTTTTTTTAGCTCCGGAATCCTCCAGGACGAAAGCAAATATCTGGGTTCGAATTTCCTTTATGCTCATCAGCATCACAGATGATCCCTTGCTTTACTTGGACTAGCCATCTCTTCTCTTGTTCCTTCCCCATCAATTCAAATGAACAACCACATGTTTCATCATTATAATGGTCCTTACTTTCTCCCCCTGAATTAATACTTTTTGCCTGACATAAAAAACCCAATGTGATGTTAAACTAATTCCTTCTGATATAATTCTTTTTTTTTTCTGAATAACTAAAACATTATATAATGCTTGTTGACAGAAAACAAGCATCATAGACCATGCTTATAGATCAAAAAAAAGAAAAACGAATCAGTTGAAATTTAGTGCTACTAGCACCGGATGAATCAGAAAGTATCTAGTACGTATCCTGCATAGATAATGTGTTTAAATGGCATAAAATTCAACGTTGGTCTTAGTTTTTGCCCATAAGTTAGTAGTGAATTTTATTACTTACCATAATGATGTGTTTGACAATATCATTATTATTTAGATCTAAGAAAAAAAAGTAACAATAATAATAAAATAAAATTACGAATGAATGTATACAACCAGAATAACAAAAATTATAATAATAAAAAAAAAACCCTAAGTATATTGAAACAAATAAAAAGTTTCGTAGTAATAAGTATAAAAGAAGAACCACTAGATATTCTATATCCATATAGACATAACATCAAATGCAATTAATATAGGTCATTATCATTTTTTGAAACTAATGTGGAAATAGTCTTTTAAACTAATTTTTTATTCAAGATAGAGGAAAGAAGTTAAAATATAAATAAATTTAAAAGGTCAAAATAAACAAATAAATAAAATTTATTACATAAAATATAATTAATTTAAAACTCTACATATATCAAAGTTATATTTTTATAAGATTTTAATATATTTATAATTCGTATTACATAAAAATTTTTTAATAATATAAAGTCGATGGCTTTTTGAAATATGAACCATTACATCAATATGTTCTTTCTGGTTTTTTTTTTTCGAGATATTCGAAAGATTTTTTTTTTTCTAAGAAAATCTAATTTATCTTAAAATTCCATGGACCTTGATCTGGGTTTGAATATGGCCGAACTTAAGCGGGGTTAAAGGCTACCTACTCCAGTACTCAAACCCACGTAAACTGGAACTGATGCAACCCGTATTATCCGAACCGGCTCCTATTAAATACAGAGCCATTTCTCTCGGGTTGCAGACCGGTTGCTTCTCTGCTCTTCGGTGCTCCTGCAAGGAAAAACGAAAATGAAAGGGATGCAAGAAAAAACGAAAATGAAAGGGATCGCCTTGCCTTTGCTCTAGACTTCGCAGCCATGATAGGTATATTTCCTTCGCTCTTTGACCGTTTTATACTCGTCTACGTATGCGTATAAACGTGACTGGACCTGTTCTTTGATCCTATAGTCAGATTATTCATGAGAAATCAGCAAATACCTCTTTCAAGGTGCATTTTTCTTTATTATTTTTTTTCATGTAATTTATCCACTAGGCTTATTCATTGATCGGCTTCTATATGCTTGATTTGTTAGAAAATTGAACTTAATTTTGATTCGTTTTGTTTGTTTTTGTTGTATGAGTAATCCTATGTCCATATATTTTGATGAATAAATGATCTGTTCTTGTTTGGTGTTTATTTTTTAGCAGCCATGTAAATAAAAAAAAGGAAGCTGGGATTTTTAGTTTGACTATTTTGGGTTTCACATTGACAATTGCTTGTGATTTTTGTAGAAGGAGTTGCTATGCGAAGGAATATTACGATCTTGCAAAGCACCCCGAGATCGATGTGCCCAATTTGCAGGTGATTAAGCTGAAGCAGAGCTTCAAGTCTTAAGAATATGTATGTCCGGGAGACATTTGCTTGGATGCACTACTACTGGTGCCTTACTAACGATGGGATTCAATTTCTCAGAATTTACCTTAATCTTCCATCAGAAATTATGCCTGCTGCTTTGAAGAATTCTACAAAGCCACCTGATAGGCTAGGCAGCTCAGCTGGGGATCGCCCTCAGTAATGCATCTTATAATTGTCTCTGTTTTAGAGTTTTTTTTTTTTCATCGTTCCTTGGTTTATTTCAAACTGAAATCTACTTTCCTTTTTCCCCCTGTAAGTTTGTCTGTGTGGATTGTAAGTGAAGTATTTTGCTTGCTTCACTATTAGGGGACCTCCTCGCTTTGAAGGAGATCGTCCAAGGTTTGGTGACAGATGGATATCGTGGAGTTCCTCGTGAGGGTGACTATGGTGGTGACAAGGGAAATGCCCCAGCTGATTTCCAGCCATCCTTTAGGGTAATTTCGCATTTTAAATTGGCCTCAGTGTTTAAATGAATTCAATTTATTTCTATTTATTATTGATAAGTTCACTGTAGTTGATTTTATTGGCTCATGTTGATATTGTGTGCATCGAGAATTCCAAGCTCTACATAATCATTAGTTATATTTTAAATTATTTTAAATCGAAGCAGCGAACGTATTCAAGATTATATGATAATCAGTTCTCATTTTTTGAGCTGTCTTGATTAATATTTGTTTTCATACGGACTGAAA
>JBBYHO010000005.1:19643254-19654685 GCA_038382025.1 Adansonia gregorii
CTTTCAGCTGGTCTTATAGCAGCACAGGCTGTTTCAGCACTGCAGATTACAGAGGATGCAGAGGTAGACTCGATTGTACTCAACGGAATGTTGAGAGGCTAGCCGAGCGTGTTTTGCCGTTTGTGTCACCACTTGCCATGTCGCATGGAGTCTTTTCGCTCATAATCCTGAATAATGGCTTTGTATATATTTGTCATGACTCTTGTCAGTCATCTGTTCTTGTTGCTTCTTCAGTATTGAACTTTGTTTGCGCTATCCTGTTCTCGTGTTTACCATTTTAATTTTATCAAATGGTCAGTTTCTTGATAGTGATCTTTTCCCTTTTCATTTTCCCTAACATGAATAATTTATTATGAAGATTGTTTGAGGCATGAATGGGCTTGCTGTCACCATCTCAATGCATTAATGTGGATGTTTGAGTATATATTCTTTTTATTAAGAGAAAAATATTCTTGTAAACTATCAAACTACAATTTCATTATCAATGTGATACGTAATCTTAACACTATTAAATTTCAACAAGATGGATTGATCAATGTGACGTTCATGGCTTGTCATCAACAAAATCATTTTAGCAGTTGCCATGTCCCATATTTTAAAAAGAAAGTTTCCAAAATGGTTTTTTTTTTTTTTCCCTTCCGGTTTGGATCTTCTTGGTCGGATCCGATCAATCATCGACCAAACCAAATCAGCCAGGCTGAAAATTGCAGAATGTGGTTAGAAACAACTCGAACGAGGTTTTATTTGCCTAAAATCGGTTGGCTTTGCCTCAAAGGCGTGGCGGAGGATACATGTTTTAGTTCGAATTCCAGCATGATCGGGCTGTTTTCAACCTTGTCATATTTTTAGTTAGTACTAAATTAAATGCAAAATCTTTTCTAGACACCCAGGGAGATCGGAATGCATGTGCATTTGCAAGTAGGAACTTTGAAAGTGGGTCCAAGTTATTGAATTTTTATGGACACCCTTGCCTTGCCTTGTCCCAACTAGATCCATAATTTTGGATACGATACACTTTAATGAAATAAAAAAAATAACCAAAATAAGACATAAAACATTGTATGATATGAAAAAAACACAACCATGCTTGTCAAAACCTATATAATATCAATTATTAATATATCAAAATTTATATAATATATAATATTTTATATACAATTATAACACGTGATAATATATGAACACAAACATATTCAGATTGCCCACCAGACACAAACGTGGGAAATAGGCTAGGAAGGCTGAAGGGCGGCCAACCTTCTTCCTGCACAGGCCATTGTGCAAAGAATGTAGGTACAGTTTCACTAGGCGAGGCCCCATTGGAACTTATGCAGTTGTTCAATGCTTCTTCAGAAATAAAGCTATTTGAATTTTAAGCTAATGTCCAATGTGAAAACTCAAAACCAACGAGAAGCTTTAATAACCCCTCTGTTGAACAATACGGGTAGAGATTTGAGATTGCTGTTTCAACAATTTCAACAAATAAAAGGGAGGCAATAAAATCCCATTCAATCAAAGCGACTCCTGGCCCTTAACAACCTTAAAACGATGTCTGCCACCGAATATTCACGTTGAAATTTCCCCTTTATTTTACCTTATCAGGCAAATAAGTTTACCTATAGATGACCTTGTTATTATACATCATGCACTAACTATTTCAACCTTGAAAAGTTTAGAGCTCAAATTAGAAATCAATAATTCAAAACCATACATTGAAGCTGAAACCCGTATTTAAATTGGAAATTCCCAATTGTATATGCTTTTTGCTAAGAACCTGATGTCACAGGTTTTCTTAGGTAACAAGCATGTAACTAGAGCCAGTTGCCTATTATTGTATGTCTTGAATTCACGCTTGGATTTCTCATGAACGAATTAAGGAACATGGGAGTCAAATGGGCAACTAATCACTGTATTCAGTTCAGCTGTTGCTTTTTATCATCAAAATAATCAACTGATCTGAATGTGTCCACGATGCTAGATTAGACAGTTTTTTTATTTTTATTTTTGGGTCTAAGTGTCAAGTTTTCGAAACTTCTTTTTTCCAAGTTAAACCAGTACTGGTTTCAATTCGAATTCCAAGACAAACAAGTTCAATCAACTAAACATTTAACCAGTACTGACAACCGACTCGACATCCATGCAAGTATCCAAATACAACATCAACATAATGAGGCTTTTAAGTTAATAATTAAACCAATAAAAATACGTGGGCAGAGGACAGAAATCTACAATTTTCTTAGGATCAACAATAGTCTATATCCTGAATATACAAAATCTGAAGGAACTGAAAAGCTAATTAACTATTTCAAACCAATAACTTTTTACTGCTATATAAGAATGATAAGAAAAACAGAGCTAGGATGAAACTTTTCTACAGTAGAAGAAAATATTAGAGTAAAGAGAGGACGTTAAACTTCCAATATATATATATATATGTGTGTGTGTGTGTGTGTGTATAGATTGTAGCAGAAAAATTGGGAATGAGAAATGACCTTGATTGTAACCGTGCAGCATTGACTGTTTAAACTACCTGCCTTCATTAGTCACCAATTGCGAAAATATTTGGCTTGTTGTTAACTCTGAACTTCCGATACGATCATCTCTTTCTGTCCTAGCATTGCCAGATATAGTAATACTTGGTGTTGGATAATCCACTCCGTTCATGTTGCTGCCTTCGCATGGTTCTTCTGGGCCTGATTCTTGAAGCCTAAGTGCATGCTCCAAATTCCACAAGACATCACCCATAGTTGGCCTATCAACACCGTACTCAGCCAAACATTTCTCAGCTGTTTCTCCATATATCTTCAAGCAGCTAGGCTTTATTTGTCCCACAAGGTTGGGATCAATAATTTTCCCAAGCATGCCTCTTTCTTGCCACTGCATTGCCCACTCTGCTAAGTTCACCTGCTCCCTAGCAAGCAATGGATCAACAGCAGGCCTAGCACAAAGTACCTCAAAAAGCACAACCCCAAATGAATAAACATCAGATTTATCAGTAAGCTGCTGTCTCCGGAAATACTCAGGATCAAGATATCCAAAGCTACCCTTGACCCCAGTGCTTACATGGGTTTCATTGAGACACGGGCCAGATCTTGAGAGACCAAAGTCAGCAACCTTGGCCACATAATTTTCATCAAGCAATATATTGGTAGATTTGATGTCACGGTGAATGATACCTTGTGCTGAACCAGTATGAAGGTAGTGAAGACCTCTAGCCGAGCCAATGCATATTTCAAGCCTTTGCTTCCAAGACAAAGGAGGATGTTTTAAACCGTATAAATGATTCTTCAATGACCCTTTTTCCATGTACTCATAGACTAGTATCATTTCTGACTGTTCTTCACAATATCCAACAAGTGAAACAAGATGCCGGTGACGAATCTTTGAAAAAACAGCTATCTCAGTCTGGAATTCTGGGAGACCCTGCCTTGACCCGGGGACAGCTCTCTTGACAGCGACCTTGGTATTGTCTCCAAGTACCCCTTTGTAAACCATACCAAATCCACCCATTCCAATAATCAAACTCTTGTCGAAATTGTTAGTTGCTGTTTGTATGTCAGCCAACGGGATTCTCAAACTGTGACAACCATTAGGACCTGGAGAAGTAGCAACAGTCCCTTCAGACATTCTACTATATGAACTGCCCCCGTAAACACGTAGTGGTGTCCAACCAGCACTCTCTACACGTCTTGGTTGTTTTGGTTTCTTCTTCTTGCACTTAAATGTAAGCAGAACTGCAGCCGCTGCCAAACAAAAGATGACAAAGCCTCCAACAACAAAAGCCACCAAAATCCAAATGTTTTTCTCCTTAGACCCAGCATGCAAACCTTCAGGATTTACCAACCTCATGATCTCTGCCCCATTTAGAATAGCATTAATTTTTGCAGGAGTGCTCAAAGCTGAAGGTCCAACACTTATACGAATAACCCCTGTATCATCTGAATCTGCAATAAAATCTAAGTAAACCGGAGACGAAAGTGTATGAAACGTAAGCATCGATAAATCCAGATCCCGATAAGCAGAGTAATCATTGATGTACACATTAAAGTACAGCTGATTAAGGGCAGGACTGACAATATCACAAAAATGCAACCTAACGAAGTGTGGAGCACCAAGTGAACCTACCGGAAAGTTCCAAGTGATATTGAATATACCATTCAATGTCAGATTATCCCTGTTCATCTGCTGTGCTGTCATATAAACATTGTCCGGCGCTACTTCACGCGTTGCACCCCCACTCTGATAATTTGGTGGATGAGTGGTGACTGCTCGTTTTGCAGCAGGTTTAAACACAAGAAAGCCATCATCAGGGATCCAAGTTCTCCACAGGGTATCATTAAAAGGATTCAATTTTAATCCGCCAACATTAATCCTATGAATAGTCTCTAAAACCTGCGATGATAAGTTCTTGAACTCTTCAATTCCGTTACCACTAACCAATTTAGCTCCATTGTCAATTATTAAGTCTTTAGGAACTGAAAATACCTCAATCGCATTAATAAATGCAAAACCAGAATCACCCACAGGACTAAACATAATTTCAAGAACTTCACCATCTATTTTCAATATATACTCTTTAAGCAGCATTTTATTAGCACTAAAACCACGCAGTAACAAGAAGCCATTAGCCACAACATTGAATTTTGCAGAAGCTAAGCTAAAACTCTGAGCTCGAAACGGGGAGAAATGGAGGCGTACCAAGTGAGTCCCTGTCCCATGTTTCTTGATGTTGAACTTGTAGCTTGAGTCAGTGGTGAAAACCCGAGCTGTGTGGTATAAAATTGGTGAATTTGGAGAAGGGTTTCGGTCAGTGAGTGAAACGGATCGCTCTGCCGAGAGGAAAACTGAACCGGGTTTGGCGGAATCAGCTATAAAGACACGGTTATAGAACGAATTGTTGGCGTTAGATCCACAGCTGAGGAGAAAGTTGTTTGCAGGAAGTAAAGATTTAGAGAAATAAAGGAGTGAAAGGAATGTCAGAAAGAAAAGGTGAAGCCTTTGGGTATCCATGGAAAGTCTCGCTTAGAAAGAGATTACCTTAGGTTCTTCAACAGAGAAAGTAAGCAAATCATCTAACACATTGGAGAATACCCCAATGGTAAAAAGGGTTGAAAAAGAGAGACTGCTTTTGAAGAAACTGAGTGGCCGGAGCTTTCACTTTGGAGCTTTAATGACTATGAGACGCTAGATTTGGCCATGGAAATTTATGGTGTTTTTTTTTCTTTTGGGGAGGGGGTGGTGGAAGATTTTCAATTATTTCTATTGGACCGATCACATCCGTGCAAAGTGCTCTTTTTTTCCGCAAGTTTGGTCCAGATGAGCATGGACAAATCACCACCAACATCCTTTTCAGTTCACGCGCAAACAAACAAGGTCTGAAAACATGTAAAAACCAAATAAATTGATTTTTTTTTCTTGCCTATTTCCTGTTCACTGTTTGCTTGTTGAAGACATTACTACGAAACCAAAAATACACAAAACTGTTCTTTTGATAAAGTTTTAACCTATTTTTTATTGACACTAAACCTGTATAAGTTTTTACTTCGATTATTTATTGGAAATTTTGAAGTTCTTAACTTAGCTTTCTGCCTTGCAGTAATGGCTGCATTATGGGTTTGTTTAACTCGTCTTTGATATCAACCAGCATACTTAACATTTAGGCAGGGCTACCTGTGTTTCCTTTGTCATAGTTGCAATATTGAGGCATCACATGTTTAAAGTTTTATTACATTAATTCAGTATTTGCACATTTACCTTGTAATTTTTTCAAAATGACACTGTAGCCCATTTTCTTTTTGTTCGTTCCAAATTCTGAAATCAGAATCGCAGGGATAACTTCCTATAAATATACACACACAAAATTTTTCACTGCTATTCCAACTATGGAACCTACATAGCTTTTGTACAGATTCAGCAGTATCGTCCCTCGACAAACATATTTATAACCATCCACTGAAGTTTTTTAAGCTTCGGTTTGCATAGCATTGTTTCAAGTTTTAATTTAATGTAACTCAAGTATTTAAAGTTAGTTTGTTGAGCACATTAACCCTACGTTAAGTTTGTTGGCAAATCTTTCGAAGTAAAAAGGGAATGCGAATAGCATTTACGCCAAACTAAAGTATCCTACGTAAGGGGAGTTTCACAGGTCTCAAAACTTTTATTCAGCATTCATCACAGGTTTATCCTGCATTCAAAGGCGGTGAAAATTTTATAGCTTTACAAGTAAATTAAGAACTGATTAATTTATTTATAATTTTAATTTTATTTAAATATATATGTCGATTTATCGACAGCACTTGGGAGGTATGCATGAGATTATAATTCATGTATACACTGTATCACTCTCAATTGACTGAGTCAATAATTCTACAATTTAACCCAAAATAACGATTCTTTCCAAACTAAAATTTGGGTCGAATACATAGAGAGAGAGAGAGAGAGAGAGAGAGAGAGAGAGAGCATCCAATAATGAATTGCAAAAAAATCAGCGAACAGCTGGCACATGAAAAAAAGGAGGTTCCGTCTTCGTTGTCATCGATAGCTATAACAAAACGAAATCAAGACGTCACTCAAGAGCTTGGCGCTTGTCCTTGCCAGTTTGCCAGGCCATCTACAAAATTGGCAGCTGCCGCCAAGCAAGCAACTTTTGCACCGACCCATTCCCACCCTCAATAGAAGTCCACATGGCTAAACTGGGTGGCAAGCATTACCCATATACTAAAAATTCAAAACATAGTTTGTGATCCATCCATCCTCCTATCCTAATCCAAAATAATCATAAAGTTAGAGTTTTATATTATTTTAATGCCTCCAGATGTCCTATTTACTGCCTTGCACCTTGCGAAATCCAGCGTCGCCACTTTTTTTTTTTTTTTGTTTAGCAAGGTAGTAGTGGGTGGCCCAAGTTCGTTGAAAATTTTGATTTGACGTGGATATATCACTTCTCTTCCTCATCTACTAATCCTTTTCCAAAGACATCATGAAATTGCCATATATATATATATATATATAGAATAATATATTTAATATTATTTTTTTATAAATATATATAGATATTAATATATTTTAATATATTATTTTAAGTTTATTAAAGTTTGAATATTTTTAATTTATATATATGAAAAATATTTTTAAATATAAAATAAATAATACTAAATAAATTTTATATATTAAATATTCATCAATATATATAATGCTTTATAAAAAAACTTTATCAAATGTAAAAAATCAATATCAATTAAATAATAAAGTTAAAATTTTTTAATAATCATTAAATTTATGAGTAATTATGTTTAAGATTTATCAAATTTATGAATAATTATGTATAATATTCATATTACTTAAGATCAATATTAATTTATTTTTTTTACAAGCTTATATTATGTACTGACCGTTACGACTATTTTCGACTGGTATCATAAAAACGGATCGATACCTAATGATACTATCGGTACAGATTAAAATTAAAATTAAAATAAAATTAATTATTATCAATACTGTTATATATCAAAATTGATATGTAACTATCAATATGATCAATATCGATACAATATCGGCTACTATGATATAGAACGTTGAATCGTGTTTTATACTCGATCATTGAATTACACACTTCTTTTTTTTTTTTTTTCATCTATATCGAGGAGCATCGCCTTGGTGCATGTGACCCACATCATTCGGGCATCTACTAATTACGATTGCCGACAAATGTGACTATTTTTTATCAAAGTTTCTTCACTCTGTAGGCTTTAACTGCTCACAGATCGTTCTGTCAAAAGTTGCAATATGTCACAAACGCCTAATTAATCAGACGCTTGAAATAGATCCGTGTTAAGATCCAAGAGATTGGTACAAATTCAAATATTATTTTATATTTAAAAAAATTTAAATAAAATATTAAATTTAAAAAATAAATTTAAAGTAAAAAAATAGATTTGCTTAAAAAAAATGGACCATTCAAAATGCCGATTTCAAATTTATTTCAACTCATTTTTTAATTATATGTTATTTATTTTTATTTATATATATTATTTAATTTATACTTTCTAGCTTAAAACAAGTTAATTTAAGTCTAATAAATTTTCGAACACAAAGATTTTCACCAAAATATTATTTAATTTAAATTATATAAAAATTACATATAATATTATAATATAAATATTAAAAAAATTATATTAAGTTCGTTTGTTGATAAAGTGTGAAGAAGGACGATCTCATCTAAGCAATAAAGAGATTTGCAAAGTAAAAAAAGTCATAGGGAATCAGCGTTAGATACTTTAAATTGTATTCCCATACTTCAATTAACCAAAGTTTTAAAGAAGGTAAGAGGCAACAAAGAAAAAAATATATAATAAATAGGAAACTTAAAGTTTCATACATACCTCGCATCTTTATATGCATATACATGTTGCATGACCTGGGGATACCTTGGAGCCCTTCCCCCTTGAGGCGGATTGGGCAAAGTCTATAGCTATATCAGCCATGAAAAATTAAATAAAATTATTATAAAAAAAAAGAAAACGAATATATTTGTATCTTAAATAATTATTGTCTAAAAATATATGTAAGTTTTTTTTAAATATTAATTTTCTTAAATACAACTTATTTTTTTATCTATGTAATGGGTGTAGAACCTAATTCTAATATGTTTAAAATTTTTATATTTTGATTTTCTAGTTTGATTTTTTCCCTTTTCTTGTTTGAAAAAACTAAAAAACGTATGAAAAAATTTTAGAAATTACGTATGTATTAATGTATCATTGAATAGAATTAATAAATATTCAAATAAATAAAATTTAAATATTAAGCGGGTAGCGGGAATCGAACCCATATAGTTAGCTTGGAAGGCTAAGAGTTGTAGTTAATGTTGATTCATTATTTTTAACCAGCTTAAAATATTTATTTATATCAAATTTTATATCATAAAATTTTTTTTAAAAATAAAATATATAAAATTTCATCATATTTTATTATTCGAAATAGTTTAAACAGAAAATCATTCCCAACCTTAAATCCGTAGTTAAAAATGAAATAATAAAATCCATTGTTCTCCATAATAATAATAATAATAACAACCATGTTGTATAGGATTGGCTCATGTATTATTCGATGTTAGCTACAATTCGTTGCCGTATAGGATGTGTGGGGCCGTCGTTTTTAACGCGGTTTAACCTTCTCCATTGGCCATTGGGGAATTCGAATAACCTATCCACTATTTGTTTTTCATTTTCAGACGGTGAATTTCTATCCTTTAACGTCTTCCAGAGTGAAAGCAGTTAGGGTTTCTCTTTGATCTGCTGGTTGGTCAGTTTTGATTACTTTAATCTCTATCCTGGAAATTTCTGCTTCTTTCTCTTTCTTACTCTACTTACGCAATGTAATTTCATGTATTTTTAGTCTTGATAATGAAATTTCCTTTCTTCTTTTCCCTGTTGAAAAACACGAAGAAAAATTAGGGTTTTGGTTCTCCCCGTCCTTCGAAATTATGTAGAGGAGTTTAGGAAATTTCTGATTAGTAGAAAAGCTCAGTCCGAACTAAAAAAAAATCGGTTTTTGTCTGTTTAAGGGTTTATTTAGGACTTAGGACCCAAGTCTTGCTGTCGACTTTCATCTTTTCTTTGTATTCATTGTATCTGCAACTCTTCGATGGAGGAAAGTTTTGAAATGAACCGACACGTTTTTTGACAAATAGACAAAAAAATATACTTTATGCTACCTAGCATATCACAAGTACTGTTGAAAAATATTGCTTTCTGGATTACACCGTTCTCTCTTTTTTTTTTTTTTTTACCTTTGCATGTTTCTTAAGCCCGATGGTTTTGTTTCCCTCTTCTTTTAATCGTTTTGCTTACTATTGGAATTGGGTTTCTTTTGAAAGTTTTTGACGATTTACATGATTAGCTTTATTTTCTCCGACATTTAGGTAATACAATATACAGCTAGTTATCGGCTTTTTTCTTCTTCTGGGGGTTTACCCTGTTAGCATAATCTTGAAGCCTTTCTTTTAGGACCTACTGTTTAATTTGCATACAACAGTACTTAGACGTGAGGTTGCCAACTGCCAACGGCAGGGGCTTAGGCTTTTTATAAGCTATTTTTAACTCAGTGCCTTTTATACTTGTTGCAATTTGTCATGTGGGTTTCTATCTGTTTTTCTATGCATAACATGAAATTATGAATGGTATGGTATGTTTGGTTTTTTCTTTTAATCTACTGCAATAGAAATTATAAAGAATGGTTCTTGTTTATTTGACATTTTTTTCCTTTAGAATTTGCAGGTGGATGCTGACTCTGATGCTTTGGATCTCTAAGTGTTTTATGATTGTGCCTGCCACGCAAATTATCATCTAATACCCTTTGCATTTTTATGGTAAATTCACTATCCAAAGCTTTGATTTACATGTAGTTTTTTTAAATTAATTAATATATATATATATATATTAAAATTGGAATGCATTTCGAAATTCTCTCTGCTACGTGTTGTTCCGTCCTAATTTTGAACTATTGACTGTACCTCTGAGTCCCTAATACTAAATAGTTTGCCACTGTTTTGCTGATTCATATCTTACTTTTGCATGTTCCTTGGCTTGGATATGGTTGTTTAAGAAATAAAATTTTATTTATGTTATAATGTGACAATCACAGTACAAAAGGATCTTATTTCATAGATTATAAGGGACTTTGTGCTTCATCAGGTAGCTCCGATGCTAAGATTGTCATGTTTAGTTCATTCTTCAGCATCAGAAAAAAAAAATCTGCACTTCCCAAAGGGATTGTCATCATGGAGCTTAATTTAGTGCATTTTTCCTACATTTTCTCTATGATTTTGCACTATATGAAATTTTAAATGTCATGTCATGGTTGCCAGTTGGTTTTGCTTTGCGGCCCAAAATGTGTTTGTTTTGTTTTGATTCAAGACATTTTAACATGTCGGGGCACTTTTTGTTTGAACAAATCCAGAATTTGATGATTTTCCAATAAGATTGGTGCATTATCAGGACATAATTCATGATTTTGAATTGGGTGTAATGGCTTACTGCAGGACCCTACGAGTTTCGCAGATGAGAGGAGTGAGAGCAGACTCTATGTTGGTAACCTTGACAGAAGAATAACCGAGTGAGGATAATCATTTGAAACTGAAGCTTTTTTTTTTGGGGGGGGGGAAAATATCTGTTTAAACTAATTTTATGCTGTTCTTTTCCGGAGCTGCTCGGATTAAGATGTTTTCTTTGTATGGGAAGATTATATCGGAAGATTTCTCGTGGCACACTCGTGGCCCAAAACGTGGAGAACCGCGAGGGTTTGCCTTTATCCAGTATAGCACAAAAGCGGTAAGTTGTCTGCTTATTCTCTCTCTCTCTCTCTCTCTCTCTCTCTCTCTGTGTATGTGTGTTTTTCAAGCAAGTCCTGATCTCTCTATGTAAAGTGAGTATGC
>JBBYHO010000005.1:19701392-19711532 GCA_038382025.1 Adansonia gregorii
TGTCCCCACAGTACTTATAAAAAGGGTAAGCAAACCAAAAGGTAAGGGACTTCTTCCCCCAATACTCCCCTGAATCTTCTTGAGTATACTCCAAATACCCAAACACTGACTTAACCATCGGAGTGAGCCCCCGGAGTACCAACTCTGGTACCCTTCTGACTCTCTTTATGTTGCAGGATCAGAGACAACCTCAACTACTCCCAACAAGGTCATTTCACTGAATCTGAAACTGAACAACATCTAAAATTGATGCTAATCCCACCCTGGCCCACGTGGAAAAACAGAAGTGTTTAAAGATCATCATGCAATCATGTGCTCCATGGGACATCACTGAGTGTGCACATGTAGTGAGGCAACCAAACATCCAGAAGGATCCGAAAAAAAAAAAAGTGAATACAGATCGGCCTCCTTCAATAATCATCAAAACAAAAAGTCAAGACGTGCCATCTACAACCATTATCTCATCCGAAATACTAAATATGAATATGGGTCCCACTAACTTTATGATAATCATCTTTCTATTTCTGAAATGACGGCCAAATTCAAAGATCGAATATAGAAATATCTTCAGTAAATTAAATTCATATTGCAAAGGAATTGACCATTCATTTCAGCCTATAGCAATATATTTCGCAGCGAAACGACGAAGTAGTTAACCTACAAATTAACATTAAAATCCTAGGCAGGTAGCAAACATGTAAATTTCAATTAGAGGAAGGACATATATAGAGAGAGAATATTAATTGAATAGGTGACATGGGACATTTCAGAGGCAAAGCAATGGTTGAGGGACGTGAATGAGAAGTGAAGAAGTCCCAGCAGCGAAGTGAAAAAGCCCAAGCCAAATCGACACTGAAAATTAACTATTTCTGCTTGAATTCAACCAAAATAAAAACTCCTCTGCATTGCAATAATCCTCCAACTTAATTGCCTTTTACAAGAAAAAAGGGTAGTTATAACTCTTAAGTAATTTATCATTTCAATTTAGTTAAATTGAAACATTAATTATTAATTAGAGATATTCATATATTAAATCAACTTTAAAGGTTCATTTGAATTTCACTGAACCCATGGTGAAAAGAATTTTGAAGCGTATTTCTTCATTTTGCTAGCTAACTGAAATTGTTTGAAAAATAAGAGAGCAGCATACGGATAGCAATGGAGAGTGTGTTTGATTCATTTTTTACAAATTTGAATAATGTAGATTCATATAAAATTTAGATTCGATTATTAGAATTACTATTCGCATCAGATTTGAAATAAATTCCAATACAAACCCTCATATAGTTATTATTCAAATTCGTATTACATACACGGATAATAAATTTGAATGTTTGCATTCAGTATTCAAATAAGTTTTTATAAAATATTAAAAATTTATACTCTATATAAGAATTAAACTTTAACTTATTGAATTCGAATTTTTTTATAGATTCGAATTTTTGCTAGATAATATTGTTTAATTTAAATTTAAATAGTAATACATATATATTTAATATAAATAATAAATAAACATAAATTTTATGAATTTAAATATTATAAAAATTATAAGTATCTCTACCGCACTGCCCTTACATTCCCACTAGAGCGTTCTGCTCCAATGGAAGGCCTTTTACACTCTTAACTTTTTTTAACCCACTTGGCTTTAATATATATTTTTTAATATAACGTGGATATAAATATAGCAAATCTTATTTGTTATATAATAATCTAATAAATGCACAAATTTTATTATTATAAAATTAATATAAATTAATTAAAAAAATAGCTCATGATAATTAAAATAAATATAAAATATTATTTAATATATTATTATTAATTTTTAATTATTTATTAATAAAATTATTTTGACATGCATATAATTTTAATAAATTTTATTTTCATTAATTTCATAACTATCAAATAAACTAAAATTTTTATTATATATATATACACATTTTAATTTAATGTTCTTAATAATTATTTTTTCCTTTCACTAAAATGCATCTCACTACTATTGCTGTTTTTAATCTTACCAGAGTTAATCTCACCGGCTATCCAAACAAACCCCAAGCATAGTACAACGTTCTTCATGCTTGCCCAAATTCGATCAAACCCAAAATATAGACTTTAAATTTTATCTAAGCTCACCCTACGTTTGTAAATTGATAGTTTAAACCTTTTTAGACCTATTAATATTATATATTATATTATTTAATTTTTATAAAAATATTTTTTAAAATTTAATCTTTAATAATTTAATAAATTTTTTTATTAATTTTTAAATTATAAATAAGTTAACATATTTTTTTAATGTTTACACTATAATATTTTATATTTATTTTTATATAATAAAAATTACATAATGTATATAAATAAGAAAAACTAATATATTGCATAATTGAAAATAAGTCGGGCCGAGCTAAGCTCAAACTTTGAATATTAAAATCAAGGCCCGATTTATTTTTTAAATTAGTCTAATTTTTTTATACAAGTTCATTTTTTAAGTTGAATATCTTTGACCAAACCCTCTAAAATGATGGACAAGTCTTCAGACTTATAACACCTCTATTGTTAATTACAATATCTAATAAATAATTTTATTTTAATTGACTTAATTTTAAAGAATTGTTATTCCTAATACCCATATTACTTTGACATAGAGATGAATGTAAAATACATTTGTGTGTCTAAGATAAATATATTTAATTTTTTAAAATTTTTTATATATTTGAAAGATTTAATTGAATGTAAATTTAACAACACAATTACTTCAAAAATAAAAAAGAGAGCAATTCCATTGTTATAATATTTATCTTTGAATATCGTATATGTAAGAATATATAACCATATTTTTAAGATTTGGAAAATCTAAGAGCCCCTCATAAATTCAATCACATATGTTATCGGATTTTTTATTTTTCTTAAAGCGTTTCTATTGAATATATATTTAAATATGAATATGACAATACTACCTTCTATTTATATATATAAATTTAAAAAATTAAATACATCTATATCGAATAAATATTTACACCCAACACTCACCTAAATTCGGATATCATAGTCCACCACAGCTACAGCCTTTTAAACTTAATATGATGCCAATGCCTCCTTGGACGCTCGTACTGCACCGCTAGCGCTAACTTGGGAATGGGATGAATCGTGCAATCTACTTTGTGTGTAGCGACCAAAGAATATATGCTTATATAATTACGAGGGAGAATGTAACGGAAACGGAAATGGAGGTTCTCCAACAGATTTATTGTCTGTAACAAACCTCTTTTTAACTCCAACAGAATCAAGCATTTGCATCCCAGTCCTGTAAAAAACTGAAACATTTCTATAAAAGAATAATAAGATGAAGGGAAACTTCTGATTCAGCAACGGCAATGTAATCCCTTGAGCTCTACGCAAGAGTATGAGTATGCTATTTATTTTAATCCGTTCTGGAGGTTGAGAACAGTATGAAGGTTGGACGGATATGATCATCGTACGTATGTATGTAGGTATGTAAGGGCAGATGTACAGGAAATGAAAAAAAGATCCAAAAAAAAAAACTATAAATATTGTTGTTGCCACTCTTGAATTGCCTGATGAAGGGCATAATTAGGGACCAGACTGCAGTCGTCCAGCTTGAGATTTGTCATGGGTGACGTGTCATGCCCACTTTCCAACCATCCTCTAATAGCATCTGCTTCGTATGTGAAGCCATCTGCTGCTATGAGTGGATCTTTCATCACCTCCTGCAAATTTCAAGACAACCACCAATGGTGTGAGTATATTCAATTTTTTTCATATATTTGGAGAGTTATATCCTTGTATCCATATCTGATACGTGTCAAGCATGGGTGTTAGACATAGATAATTCAAGAAAAATTAAGAATCGGAGCAACATAGCATTAAAAATTTCTCTTTAGCCAAAAGAAAAATATATTTGCTAGAAAAATTGACAATGGCAGAATCTTTCAGACATGCTAAATATAAAACATGATTACATGACCATTAAAATCATTAAAAAAGTAAAAAAGCTATACATATTGATTCACTTGTTCAAGTCATATAAGGAGTTCACTGAATCAAACACCAACTTCCTACTACTCTGTTCCTTTAGTAGTTTGTTTTCCAAATGGCAGGCACAAGTTCTACTACAAAGTAAGGAAGTTGTTCTGAACAACAGATTCAAAAGCACAACAGCATGTCCCTACTCTAATTGGACCTGTGCAAACATGCCAAGAACTGTAATTGAATGTCACCTGAAAAATTGGGCAGACAAAATGAGAAGGGGTCCGGCGAAGCTCCTTAGCTCCCAAGCATGAGGCTGAGTTGATACATGAGTCCCTCATTGGCCCAAGCAGACTCCATATGTCTGACACAAGGTCTGGTCGATTCAATGGCTCCTTCTCACAACACCTTAATGCTAAGTATGCCAACAGTTGGGCTTCTTCAAGTGGCCACTCCCCAGCCGACTGGTCCAACACCGTGCTAAAGTTTTCTGACTCTATTGCACATTTTACATCTTTCAAGATCCCCAGAGCTGGTCTCCCAGTCAAAAGTCGTAACAGTATCATCCCAAACGAGTACACATCAGATTCTCGAGTAACTTTTCTGTTCTCGAGATACTCCGGATCCATATAAACAGATGCAATGTTAGGGTTAGATTTAGTACATGATGAGGCAGAAAGAGCTGTACTTTCACCTTGTGGGATCAAGCGATAGATGCCACTGTCACTGAGCTTTGATACAAAATTGGTATCAAGAAGGACTTTAGAGGGTTTTAAGTTCCCATGGGGGATACAAGGCCTATTAGAGTGAAGGAAGATGAGAGCAGAGCAAATCTCAGAAGCAATCCGAATTCGAATTTGCCATGGAAGTGGTGGAGTGTTATTTTTGCAGGCAAGGCGCTCTTCTAGACTGCCATTCCTGAGGTACTCAAAGACAAGTGACCTAGATTCTGGGCAAGTTCCGATTACAGTTATCAGATTTGGATGTCGCACCCGGCTTAATATCTCCACCTGATATCAATAATCAGAAAATAAACCATCATCAGAAAACTTAACTGGCTTTAATAGGTAACTGAAATCTAATTTGTCTCAAAAAACGACATTTTTGAACCATTGAACAGGCAGCTTAAGAACATATCAACAAGTGGAGCCACATCAATATTTCAGACTACTTTCAGGAAGCACCTCAAATTTCTTAAACAATAAAATGATCTAGAAGCTGATAGGGTGTACAAACAACAATGAATTGCTCTTTGAGAGGCTTTGTTATTGTCATCTCTAATTTAGTCCGATAGGAAATGAGTTAATCATTGAAATGGTACACTCAAAACATATTTTGAAGCAAGTCAGTGATGTAGTATCATATTTCTATACCACTTGCTGAGGTGTAGCATAACAAAGCACACTTAAGACTGCTGATTTAAATAAGTGAATAAATCCAAAAAGTGGTTCCTCCATAAAAGAAGCTTTCACATTTCCCTATTATGACAATCCTCCACAATCTAAACCTCTATTTCATCATATGTATCTTATGTTCATGATTCTAGCAAAGGGAGAAAAAAAAAAAAAAAAACTTACAATGCTGTTGAGATGTAGAGATCTTTGGATGAAGTTTACCTCATTCTCAAATTCCAATAGGCTATGAGAACCATACGAGGGCAACATTTTTATAGCAACATGCACATGGCGAAGGAGACCCTTATATACACTTCCATATTTTCCTTCTCCAATCTTCCAGGACGGATCAAAGTTACGAGTGGCATTGTTAATCTCCATGAAAGAAAATTCAAGGATTTTTGTCCCTGGAAAGCTTGCATCTCCACCATTTACAAATTTCCTTAAATCTTTCAACATTATCATGGCATTTCCATGCTCTATTCGCATGTCATCCCGTTTTTTCTTAAAACTAATCAAAAGTTCCACAGCTGAGAACATCTTCTCCTCCAACTCCTCCACTGTGCGTTGGGATTCGGCAATTTGGCTCTCAAGTACTGCCCTTTGGTCCTTAACCATCTGCAGTTCTTTAATAAATTCATCACGCTGATCCTTCATCTTTTGTACTTCTTGTTTTTCTCTTTCAAGAAATTCCTCCATCTCTTTTCTTCGGCTCATCTCCTGCACACATAAGGATTCTAAAGCCTTCGCCTGAAAAGAAAGTATCAAGAGCTGGAAGTTGTGGTAGGAATCAATCCAAACAAACTTCTCTCTTTGAAGAAAATTAACATGATGATTTTCCCAAATTTCACCCATCAGCATTACAATAACAATAGTGGTAAATAAATTGGGAGGTTAGTAGAGAAAAACATATTAACAACCTTAGTATCCACACTCAAATATGCTATAGAAACCTAATTGAATGAAAACTGGTGAAGTCAAATTTCAAACCTAATTCTCTTAATGGTATTACACAATAGCTGGATGGAGTAAGCCTAGCATAAGGAGAGAAAAGCATGAAGCCCCATGTCCTCTTTTTTTGCTTTGCCTCTTCTGGGAGGTCAATAGAGTATAGCATGACTAAAAATCCAAAGTTGAACATAAGCCCCATCTTTCCACAAAAATAGCAAGTCAACTGATGAGATTAATTAATGGATCAGTGCAAATGGTACCATTTACTTCATCTTCCATGGATTTATTTTCAGGCAAGATTTTAAGACGCTTCATTCAGTCTGAGATCAGAATTCAGATTCTTGTCAACCTATCGGTCAAGAAACAAAAAGAATGATTTTTCACCTTGCATGTAGCCTCCAGGGCATCCTTTTCCTCCTTCAATTGCTTCACTGTCTCTGCAAAGACTTTCTGCTTTAAGTTATGATCATCTGTAATAAACACTTCTAGTTGTTGATCAGTTTCATCACTGGCTCGTCCTTGATATTCTTCTTCCTGAAAATCAGCAAATCATAACAGTATAATCTGGCTGTTTATGTGATAAGAACAGCTTTCATTTCCATACTACGAAGAAAATGAAGCAGATATGTAACAACATTTCCCAACCAGCAGCATTGGTCTTTTTTCTAACAGATTAAATTTATTTGCTGTACACAATCTGACTCAAAGGAATCCAAGCTCTGTTCTTAAAAGTTTAATGAACTCAATAGCAAAAACCATAGTCCCTTAGATTTTCTTTTCTTTTGTTTGCTAAACACAAATTTTAAACAGGAACAGCTAGAATAGCTTACAGCCTTACCAGAAAAAACAAAAAATATCTTGGCAATGATACCAGCAAATTAAAAACTAAAGCATCTTCTCTCACCTCATCCACCTGCAACATGATTGATCCATAAGCGTCAACCACTCCATTGCTAGACAAGTTTGGAAGTTCTGAATGCCAGGAAATAGGCCTTAAATTTCCTCCCATTACGTCAGTATCTTCCTCTAGCTCTGCATGGTTCAACAACAAAGTTATTCCCTAGGGAAAACAACTGCTTGGAACTTTATACATGAAAGTCAAAGCACAAGATCTAAAATGAGATCACAATCTTGAGCAGGGAGCTTACCAAGAGAACCCCTCCTAAGCACAGATTCTGACAGCAAGATCTCTGATTGCTCTGTTCTTAGGGGTGAATCCAGTGATGGTGATGGAGTTGCAATCTCTCCACTAGATCCATCTTTTCTGCCTGCTCTGTTTCATATAAAGTCCAACCAGTAAAAAACCATTAAAGTTTTCAGTGCAAAACTCTACAAACTCACAGAACCTGAAAATGCTAATCCATTGGTTATAGAGCAAGCTAAACACCACCTGTCAACCTAATTTATTCTAAGACACATACCTAACGGCTAAACTGCCATGAGGCAGTTGATGCTGAGAAGTGAAGTTCAGATAGTAAGACGGGTAGATCTACCATGTTAATAAATGAGGCCAGAGTTAAAATTGACATTGCTAATCCAGTGGACCGCACAAGCAGTGAAGGATGCCACAATGTCTCTTCCAGCCTTAAAGAATATCAACCAACCATAGTTATTACCTATAACGTCAAGCATTACCTAGTATAGATGAGGCAACCCTTGCAAGAAAACCAGATATGACAAGATACTGGTGCTTTTTGGCATACAAAAATTGCTTTCTTGGACTGTAGTTCAACTAGTTTTCTGCAATCCCAGAGAGAATTTAAATTCAGACATTGAGTACCAAACCAATAAAAGTGAAAGACATTATAAACTGAAGGCTCGCACCAACACTATAACCAGCTAGCTAGGTTACATTAAGAACACTTCAGAATACCAATAGACATTCATGATGATACTATAACAGAAGCTTCAATCAAATCTCCCTTAAGCGTAAGAGTTGCAGTGTGATGATATAGGATGACAGTAGGATTGTGATAAAAGACTCATACTTTGAATAATATTTATCTGCTGCTGCTCCCATGACAAGCCATCTAATACCATGCCGTGCTATAATTTCTACAATTCCCTTTTCAACAGTGTCCATCTCTATCCATACTCTATCTGCCTGTACCTGTACAATGAATACTTCATTTTGTCATTGGTTAATGAGAACATCAAACTAATAGCATTGACCCCGTCCTTACAAAGAGTGCTGACAGGTAAAATTAAACAGCAAAACATACAAGATTCTTCCTCAGAATAAAAACAACTCAAGGGCAGTATAATGCTAGTCATATCAGTGACTGAACTAAATTGGAAAAGAATGAAAAGAAATAATACCCCTGAATGGCCAAGAAGAAGAAGATATTCGTCTAAGCGTTCTTGCATTTTTTGTCTTTCAAGTTTCTGGAATGCCTCAACTGCGTGCTGTTTCAATTTATTGCGCACAAGCTTTCCACCTGCTGTTTAAATTACAAAATAAGAATAATCTTCAAACTTCTATCGTATGATCAAAGCAATCAAATCAAGCCATCATTGCCCGTTACAAAATTAGAAACATCCACTAAAGTGCAATATAAAGTAAGATTTCAAATCAATAACTCCACAAGCTTTCTATTTTCAGTCAAATGCATCTAAATCAAATACCAAATAGAAACAGGTTAATTCTCCCATTCTGTTTGTCCATATTGATACTAGTTTACAGTACTCATTTTCAACCTTTTTTTTGGGGGTGGGGGGGGGGAGGAAGAGGTGGGGCATTTTCCAGTCAAACTCTGTATTTCCAGTAATAGTCCACCGCTCATTATTCCAACAAATTTCACTCGTCAATTTAACGTAATTGCAGCAATTATATTTTCGTGATCTAAGAGTGTTAGTAAAATTCAGTACTTGCTCATTTCTCTTTATCAATGTTGAATTATATACATGATCAGCTCTTGAATTTTTTTTTAAATGTAAAAAATTTCTACTAAGCTATAATAAAACAGAAACAAACAAACAATTGCTCTCTTTTCTTTCGCGAATTTTTTTAAATTTTTTATTTATTTATTTATTTTTAAAGACAGGCGTAAGCAAAAACAACTGCCAGATTTCTTCTTTCTTTTTTCCTTCGACTTTCTCTGCAACCATACAGAACTTCAACAAGCACTTACAAAGTCCAAAAAACAAATTTCAACAAGTTCAAAAATACTCACTCAATGCAAGTACATGAGTAGGCCGGTGAACATGAAGCACGCATATCCTTTTCCGGGGAAAGTTGTCAACCGCCCAAAAAAGCGTCGTTTTGCTCTTCTCCACATTCTTCCCCACCGCAACAAATATAGTCTCCTCAACATCGTATTCTCTCCCGCCTTCAATCTCTTCCACCAGACTCCCCATCTTTCCACAGATTCTTCTCCTTCTTCTTCTTCTTTTTTTCTTATTTTTTAAAAGTAACCTGCTCCACGGAAAATATGATCAGTATTTAGGACTCCTTTTTACTAGGCAAACTGACTCAGTGAGTCAATCACCGAGTTGGAAAGTTGGCCTCTTCTTGTACTTTTCAGCATTAGATCTGTGGCATAGGTCTAAGTTCCAACCAACCCTCGGACAAAAACAAAGAAAAAGAGGAGAGAGAGAGAGAGAGAGAGAGAGAGAGAGAGAGAAAGCTGCTTGAAACTGACGACGAGATTTATAAGATAAATTGAAAAAAAAAATAAAAAAGGTCCGGAGAACTTGTATACGAAGCAAATAAATAAAATATTAAGACGATAGATAAAGGAATAAAAGACCAAATGACAAGTGTGCAATAGAGAAAAAAAGGTAAGTGAAAAACGACAGTAAAGGTGAAGGG
>JBBYHO010000005.1:19715117-19729574 GCA_038382025.1 Adansonia gregorii
CATAGCTTAAATTTATGTGAAAAACAGTACATTTTCCCATTGTTGTAGAGGACAGCTATTAGAGAGAAAATCAAAATACAGGGCCCCACGCACAAGTTTGAGCTTTGAATAATCAGTTGGATTTAGTTTCAACCCTCAGATCAAAACTTCGTTGGAATAAAAAAAGAAAAAATTGAAAAGCACATGTGACTTGGGATGCATTAAATGCCCGCGAAGTTCCATTTTTTGCCATCCACAGCATCCTTGCAGGGACTAGGTGATGTAACAATAAAAAGATGTACCTTTGATTTTCCTCAAAACGCTAAAATAAAATTATCATAAAATACATTGCCTTATCAATTTACATTCAATATATTAAAATTTTAAATTTTAATATATATAATATTTTTATCTATGATAATAAATTAAATTAAATAAATAAATTTAATAAAAAATTAATAGATTCGATCATTCATCAGCTTATAAAAAATAACATAACAATATTTAAAAAAATTAAAAATTAAAAATAATTTATAAACTAAAATTAACGAAAATTTATTATCTTTTCACTTTTTTAACCCAAACCCAACTTTATTTTTAACCTATTTTTAAACCCTTTTTTTTCCAAAAGGGTCCAGAAGTAAAACCATTGCTTTTAATTTTAAACAAATTGTTGACCTCCCATTTCTCTCATTTAGCCATTATCAGAGTATTTAGGTCAAGTTTCTCTTCTCCTCCGGTCGGCCAATCCCATTCCCTAAAGTTTTTCCCTTTTTTTCTTTTTTTTTCTAGTTTTTAAAAAAATCTTAATTTTTTATTATTTTATAATTTAAAAATTATTAAACTGTTTGATTAAATTAAAAATTAATAATTCAACTGATTCGATTTTTAATTTAATTTTTGACTATATAGTTATTTACGGATTATGATCCTCTTTATATAAGAAAATATCTAAAAATTTATTTATAGGTTATTATCATTAATGATGATTTTCCTTGTTTATGTAAGGTGGAAGAATTCAATTTTAACTATTTAAACAAATATCAGCCACTGAGTTGATAATGATTTAATGCATAGTGTTTTTACATTTTAAGAATTTGATCAAATTTGGACTAATGTTTTTCATAAAATAGAACAGACTCGATCATAATTTTAATTATTTGAATTAATTTAATTTTTTTGTTTTAAATTTTTTTAAAAATAATTTGTTAATATTTTAGTATATTTTAATGGATATAAAATCTGCCACTAAATTAATATTTTTAATTAAAAAATAATTACTTGCGTGAAGGAATTTCTTATTTATTTTTAATTTATTATTTTTTAATATAACAATAATTTTAAAAAAATATCCGATTTTTCGAACATAGTGATATTAGCATAACTTTTAACTAGTCCCCGCCAAAACCCGAGCTCTATGTATTCCCTTCGCCCACCTGACTTTCTTTCAATTCTTCGTTTGACTGGTAGCTTTTGAAAGAACTCCCTTGTCCTCGCTGCTCCATACTTCCATCCCCCTTTCTTTCTCGAGAATCCCTATATCAGATTCTAGTGTCTATGGACCATGGAAACCATCGCAGATCACTCATCGGAAATCCCAATCAACGGTCCCGATTCTTCCATCGTTTCACCAATCTCCGATCATGATGATCTTATCGCACAACTTGAATCTCTTCGTGACTCCTACCATGCTCTCCAATCCAAATCTTCATCCATGGAGGGGAGTCTGCGTCTCCTCCAGCAACAAAGAGACGAAGCGATTGCTCAGAGCACCAATTTGACAGAGAAAGTCCACGACTTGTCACTCGAGCGGGACTTTCTTCGCCACCAAATCGAGGAATTCGAAATCACTTTAAGAGAAAACGAAGAAGGTTTGGTGAAAAAGATCGATGAGGAATCAAAAGCGAAGCTAGAACTCGAGAAAAAGCTTGAGATTTCCAGAGGGAAAATCGGAGAGTTAGAATCCGAAACTAAAGTCAGAAATGAGGTATTTGAGAAAAGCTTGGATTCAATCCGGTCAGTGAAGGACAATTTGGTCCAACTCATCGAAATTTTAAATGATGAAACGGAAGTGATGGCGAATGTTGAGAGGGAAAGCGAAAATTTGGAATTAGAAGAAGAAGACGAATTGAGGATTCTTTCCAGAGAAATTATCATGGTTTTGAAACTTGCGAGTGAAGCTAACTCGAAAGCAAATGAGTTCAAGGAAGCAAGAAAGAAGGAGAAGAGGGAACTCGAAAGCAGCGTTGTGAGCTTAACGGAGGAGAATCGCGATATCAATAGCTTGTTGAGGATCGCTTTGGTGGAGAAAGAGGCAGTGGAGAAGAGTTTGAATAAGTTAAAAGGGAACACTGAGCAAAAGAGAGTGGCATTGTTACATATTGCAGAGCGGGGGTTGCAGAGAGTCGGGTTCGGGTTTATGATGGGAAGTGGAAGTAATGAGCAAACGATAGAGAATTCAGGGGCCACTACTAGTACCACTATTATGGGGAGTAAATCGGATAGCAGTGAGTGTGAAGAAGAGGTTGTTAGCCTGGTATGTTCAGGTTCATTTTATTTTTGTTTTGAACCAGATTATGTTTGCTTCTTGTTTGCATTCACATATTAGCTTCACACGGATGCCTTTATTTTGCCAATCAATTTGATAACTAAAACGCGTATTGGTTAAGACCACTTAACTATTTCCTTTTGTAGCTTGAATGCTTAATTTTTCCTGTTTGTTCAAACTTAAATGGGTGATGACACAGACTGCCCAATAAGAACCAGTGATAGTTGGAAATCCTAGCTAGCTGGTGTGCACAGCTTCAGAATGTGGTTGAGCTGTTTATGCATCTGTATTATACGTAGATAAATGTGCAACAAGCATAGTGTGTTACATCCTAACTTCGTCTTCGACAGGCCTCTACAGTGGAGAGGATAATGAAGAATTTAAGACTTGAAATTTCTCAATTACGAAGATCTTTGGAGGAAGCTAGGTATTTCATTAATGTACTGCTTGCTGCTATTGCCTGTGTTATCCAAACTCCTCATTTTTCTTAAAATATCCGTGTCCGACTCTATAAGATTTGTACTCGTAGTCATACCTACACTCAATCTGAATTTGGGTAACATTTTGCTTTTGATGACAATGGAGGCACCATTTGATTGCAATTTATAATTGTAACGGATTATAGTGTAGATAAAGGCCTGATCAACGTGCCTCTGTGGAAGATGCAAAGATTGTGAATCTATGCTCTCCTGTTCCTACAATGTGAACTTTTTTCTGCTAAATGGTTGGTGGTTATTGATTACCGTTGCTATGCCAGGTCCGACAATGAGCGACTACAGAGTCTTACGGAGAAACAAGCACAAAAAATTGAAGAAAACTCACTGTACATTAAAGAATTGGAAGACAGGGAGATGGTTTTAGCTCAAAATGTAAGCATCTGGCTTTTTGAGAAATGGGATGAACATCCTTTCTGCATCTCTTGGAAGTGTTCCTGTTCTTTTCATTCCTAACCTCATTCTTTAAATTTTTCTCTGTTCTTAATTCCTTCTTTATTATTAATATTATCTTTTTTTTTTTTTTGAAATTTTCAACTCTATAAGGTTGAGGAGCTCCTGATGGAACTAAAAGAAACTGAAGCAGATGTTGCTAGATGGAGGGAAGCTTGTGAGTTGGAAGTGGAAGCCGGGAAAAAGGAGGTCGAAGAACGCGAGAAATTGGTACGAACTTTACTTTATGTCAATAATATATGAACCATTCATGAGCTACTCTCATACTCTTAACCATCAAGTTCTTGTAATCTGTAAATGAATCTCTTTACCAATTGGTATCTTCAATAAATTTGTAAAATAACATTGCATTTGATGGGAATCGATTCAGATAAAAAGTTTTAGATTAGTTAAAGGAACACATTTTAGTCCAAGAGAAATCTGATCTCCTACAGCATTGGGTATTTTTATTAGGTTGTAATTTTGAAGCAAGAGTTGGACAAAACAAAGGCAGCACTGGAAATATCCAATGGCAAGTTAAAGATGAAAGAAGAACTTGCAGCTGCTGCTATAGCTGCCCAGGCAGCTGCAGAGAAGTCTGTGCAGCTAGCCGACAGCCGAGCTGCAGGGCTTCGCGAGCGGATCGAGGAGTTAACAAAGCAGTTAGAAGAAGCAGAGGGCAAAGAGAGGAGCCTACGTAAGGTGAGGCACATTTGTTGGCCATGGCGACTGCTGAAAATGAATCTCACTAACTCCACAAATACTAGAGCTCAGAATGTAAAACGTATGCTACCAGAAATGCAGGCATTGCTTCATCATACAATGTGATTGTCGATGTCCCTTATATACTATACTCTTGTTTGTCTTCAAGATAACTGATTTTTATATCAATTGTCGTTTTTTCCGTATAATCACAATTCAGTGCTATTTGTTTTTTTCCCGTGTAAACCTCTTTAACTTTACCACTATCTAGATAAATATCATACTTTTATGACAATTGTCAATTGTCGTACTTTTATTATTTCCAAGTAAATCCTAAAGGTCTAAACACTTAATTTATATTGAACTAAATTTTTAACCTTTAATATATATTCAAAATTACAAATAAACCTTTAACCTTTAATTTATATATAAATAAACCTTTAATATAAATAGAAGTTTAAGAGCTTATTTAAAATAAATAAAAGTATAAGATTTATTTGGTTCAATTTCCTTTCTATTTTTTTTATTTTTTCCCTAAAAAAAAACTAAAATTCCTTTAGTCATTGTTGAGAAAATTGAACCAAATTGACCAATCAAATCAAGAACCAATGCTTGGTTCAATCCAATACATGTTATAAAATTAAAAGTTTTAGAGAACCAGTGAGTAAAAAATCAAAAAAGTTAAAAAAATTGGATTTAAACTTATTTTTAATATATTTTTTTAAATATTATTTTATTTTTAAACCTTTAATCAATTAGATCCATATTAAACTATATACCATTTAGCAAATGTATATTTTTATTAAATATTTACTATATTTAATATTTATTTAATATTGAAACTCTTTTTTACTTAAATAATCAAGTTGAAAAAGATGAGCCGATAACCCAAAAGTCTCACCGATTTAATCTCTGGTTTGATTTTTTATCAGGGCCTTTGGTCTAAAAAAAAAAAAAGAAAATATTTTTTATAAGATTATCCAAACAACCAAATATATATATATATATATCAACTTCTCTAAAAAATAAGTTATTTTTCAAAACTTATTTGCAGACTGAGAATTTACGCCAAACAAACAACACTGGTTTAACTTCTGTACAATCATCAATTCAAGGCTTTTTAACTTAAAAGGGAAAAAGGAGAGAGAGAGAGAGAGAAGATTTTGAATACATATCAAAGAGAACAAACATCAAAACTCAAATATCTCCATGTCAGATAATTCTGTATAATAAAGCATTTTGAAGCGAGAAAAGCAATCTAGAAGAATTACCTAAATAGCACAACACGCAAATAAATACAATTTGGCAACTTCATGTTGCATGTAGCAAACTAACCTACTTTCTTTCTCTTTGAGAGGCTAATTGAAGAGGCCTCCAATTTCCTTCCTCATCATTCCTTTGATCTGAAAGATGAAAATTAAATTCAACCAATTATAAAATTCAAGCAAACCAAAAACTTTGGGCACAAATCAACAACATAAAAGGCGTTAAATATACACTAAGAACACGTGAAAAATTTTTTAACCCCACCCCCTTCGAGTGTAAAAAATCCACTACCAGTGTACCTGATGATAATAATCCAAACATTAGGATTTGCGACTTAACTATGAACATCTAAAGCCTCCTTGGAACATATAATAATATTGAAATTAAAAATGAAAAAAAAAAAAAAGAAAGAAAGGTACCTGCTTTGCAGAAAGTCCAATTTCCTTCAAATCATCAAGCTGTAAGTAGCAATGTTAGCATATTAGTCAAAGTTAGTAAAATAAATTGCAAAGACACTACTAAGAATATAAAAGACCATAACCACAAGCAAGCAAGCCAGCCAAAACACTACTTGATAATATGGAAATTCCCTCCATGCTTACATTCTTAAAAGGTTCCGGAGATTCTTTGCGAAGTTCAAGAATGTAAGTAGCTCTCTTTTCTCCAATTCCCTGAAGAAAAAGTCATATATTTAATTTAGTTTTACTGATATGGCTTATGACAATAGCAAATCAAACTAAGATTGTTAGTTACATGCTCCTCACCTTTAGTCTTTTCAAGTCTTCTCTGAAGGTAGGAAAACGAGGGGAAAAAATAACATTAGTCCAATAATATATTTGAAATTGGAGATGAGAGCCATCATGGTTATTGCAAGGTCAAGGTTATGATAAGAGGGCAACAAAAGAATAAGTCCTATAGATGCAAAGGTAACGTAAAAATCTTTACCACTATTATCCTATTCTATGACTCATGAATTTGCCTTGTTAATTATTTAGTTAGAATTACATTTTGCCAATATGCTGCTTGATTATTAAGGTGTCATCTTTATAGTTTCTCTTGTGAAAGGGACATAATTTATATTAAAAATGAACCCATTAAAGCACAAAAAAATTGTTACTGTAAAAATTTCCTTAAAATGGAAGTTCAAAAATTACTAACAGGCAGCAGGTAGAGAATATGTATCAAGGATCGTACAAATCTGTTCAGTCAACTCCTATCAAGGATCCTTCCATATCAGTTTTGTCAACTAATGAGGATCCTGAACTTTAGTAGATAATTTAGTCTCATTACAGCTATCACAATTATCTGCTCATCCCCATTATGGGATTTAGTCTTCCTTAACATAGGTATTCTAGTCAACCAACTGTACCTATTACAATCTTGTCTAAATCATAAGTTCCGTTCAATGAGAAACAAACAGCTTTTCGTATAAAGTAATAGCCTCTATAATATGTACTCATTGGAATGAATTATAGTCGGATGTAAAAAGAACTTCTTGTTGAACATATACTTACTTGCTAGCTGTATTTAAGAATCTGATATATTCATCAACGAGAGAGTTCTGCATTAAGGAAAAAATGATTAACAAACCAGTCAATTAATATATAAACAGAGAGATTCTAGTATGGTAGATTAGAATCCACCTTCATTCGAGAACTATGAGCACTGAATGTTTTCCAAGGACTGCAATTGATATCTGCAATATCTGATTTTTCATTAACTAGCAAACTGGGTTCGGGAGTTTTTGGCTCCAAAATTTCTGCAGAGACTTGATCATCAAATGAAAAATCAGTCTTCAGTGGTGGTATCTCTATGCATGATGGAGTTGAGGAATAAAGCAATTTCAAATTCTTTGACAACTCATGTAATCGTGCACTAATTGGTGGTGATGATTCATTCTCGTTGACAAGTAAAAGTTTGTTCTCCTTATCCATGGTTTGATCTGTTAAAAAGGAAAAAAGAAAAGAAATGGAACAGTTCATGTAAAATTATATGTACCCATAAAAATGATTTTTCAATTTAACATGCCATGTACCTGCTTCGACAAAAGAAAGTTCCTTTGCTTTAAGATCAATATTTGGAGTAACTTCATCATGATTATCCTCATCAGTCACATTAACCTTAAGAATCAAATAACAACTTCAATTATAATTGAGCTCCTCAGGCATTTAAACACGAAAAGAGGGTAAATCACCTTATCTTATCCGGCACCTTGGTTTATTCTGTACTAACCTTAAGTGGCATGTCAGTTTCTTCTGCACTCAAATTTTTCAAGGGGGAATGTTCCTGAAAAGGGGGAAAAAATGAAACCATTGAACATGGAAAAAAGAAACATTAAATAGAATTGATATTGAAATATGCCAGATGTTCTCAGAGTACTGCAAATCATTACTGACTTCTTCCACACTGAATTAGATTTTAATCATTTTAAACTTTCCTGCATTCAAATTCAAGGGGCTTCTTTTTTGATGAACCTTGATTCCATCATCCCCAATGTATCATTTTCTTTGACTTCACAAAAGAGTAAAACATTGCATTTATTCATGCAAATTATGTAACAAGATAGGAAGAATTGCCAGAATGCTTTATTCTTTCTTTCATGAGCAAATAGAAAAACTTAATACCTCCTGAGATGCCTTCTTAGATTTGGTTGAATGGCACGCTTCATCAAAAAGTATCCTTCAAATTTGAAAAAAAAAAAAAAATACAGAATCTTCAAATTACTATATAGAAAGAGCAACAATGACGATGAAAATGTTATATAGCTTGAAGCAAGTAGGCGACATCACTAAGTACCTTCCTTTGATTGCTGAAGCCTTAACATTAGCTTTGTTTTCTGGAAACCGTCCTTGCATGCCAATCTGTTTTGTCACAGTTGCAGAAACACTCCCAGGTGTTCGGCTTTTGCACGAAGAAAGCAGCATAGGTCGTACAATGCTTTTGGTTTTCCTTGTGGAGTCAGGTACAATCCTGTTAGAGCCTTTACAAGAACGAGAAGCTAAATTTGCCATGTACAAGGAATCTTGGCAAAAGGATGAATTCTACAGTCAAAGAGGTTAAAAATAAATGTAAATTGCAAACAAACTTCGGGTAAAAAGAGTTCTTGTTAAAAAATCTGAAACCGAAGGCCTCACCAAGCAAGTGATCATCAAAATCTTGTTTGTCCCTCCCAAGGAGTCACGCAACATTCGAGTTAACTTACTTTCACGATACGGTACATGGCTTTCATTGGCATTTAAAGCATAAACAACGTTATGTAAGGCATATATGGACTTATTAATTTTATTATTCTCCAGGAGATTAACACCATCGATGCTTTTCCTTCTGCCATCCTCATAACCTGATAAATGCAAAAACAACTAGAGGATAAAAATGGATATTTTTAATCCATAATAGAAAAAAATATACCAAATCAAAACAATTTACTATAACTAAACATCGAAACCTGCCAAGTCAACGAAGTTAATCTTTCCAAGAAGAAGAGCATCAGAGTTATTGCCACGAAATACATGAATGATTAGGCCTTTATGACTTCTACCGTAAGGTTCAGCTGTTATCTTCTGAAGTAGTTTATGTGAATTTTGACCGGAAAGATATAATTTCTGAAATTCTTCAATGGAATTTACAGGAATCTACAAAAGAAATCAATCCAAACAAAAAATAAGCTAAACATACCACAAAAACTTGACCTTTAAAATAAAAAATAAGATTATAACTTGCCTGAGAAAGTCCTTTAAGTTGAACTCTGCCTCCGGCAACATCTTCCCGTACGGAAACTTCATGCCTATCTGGATCTAAAAGATCATAAGCATGGTCTTTTAAAATCTCATAACATGATATGCTAATTAAATTGCCACTTTCCTCTGCCATAGAAAGGATTTTTGTCATGGCTAGAACGGCTAAACCTGGTATCTCTTCCGAACCCTACAAAATTTTAAAATTACTTCTCTCCAACATTTTAGAAAAAAATTTGTATAAACTATTCAAGAATAATGTTAAAATTAAAAAATAAAATAAAAAACTGACCTGAATCATAAAAGTCTTTCCGCTACCTCTTGCTCCATAAGCAATCACAGTGGCATTGCAACCATTAAAAACATCTTCTATCAGTGGTTGTACTTCTTTTGAAAAAATTAAAGCATTTTCCTCAGTTCGATCATAACAATAATCGAATTCACATGACCTGCAAATTGTTTTTGATGAAAAAAAAAAAAAGGAAAATGTAACTTTCATTTTCTGGCAGGAACGATAAATTTAAAAATGAAAATTGAATTTTCTAATACCTTGCAGATTGGTCGCCAAAAGAAACAGTGACGGTCTCGGAGTCATCTCCCTTGGGTTTGTGAACCGAAATCCACTTTCCGGAAGCTTCGTTGGCGGACGCCGGTTCCAGATCTGTGAAGCCTTTGATTTTCGCTATCACTCGAGCCTTTCGACCGTGGTTCGGCCCCATAACTAGAAGAGTTTCTTCCTAGCTGAAATTTCTTCTTTTTATTCAAATTCGAATTTAATAGCTGAAATTTTTGAGTGATGGAGATTTTGATTGAGTTTTATTGAAATAAAAATGTAGGGTTAAACAAAGGGAATAGCCGTTAGGGTTGATTTGGTTTTCAAATTTGGTTGTTCTGGCGCTCTTCTCTGGCTCTCCCTTATTATATGGCCTCTGCGATTTTTTATTTATTTTTATTTATCACCCAAAAATCCTTGACTTTTCCCGTACGCTTTCCTTCTCGCTTAAACGATGCGTTTTATCCTACTTTTAATGAGTCAGGAGGACGTCGTCGTTTAGACTCTTAAAAAAGGGGAAAAAAAAAAGCGCCTTGTCTCCAGCTTCTTTTTTTTGCCATTTGTTTCGTTCTTCCTTTCTCTTTTCCTTTCGTTTCCACAGCTTTCTTAACGTCCAGAAAGAGATTTTGAGAAGATGGGCGAGAAAGGAGATATTAACCGGGTGAAGAAGATACACTCGCCGTGCGACGTTGAGGCTTTGAAGAAGTGTTTGGAAGAAAATAAAGGGGACTACGTGAAATGTCAATCTCAGATAGAAGCTTTCAACGCTTCCTGTTCTTTGAAGAAACCAGCTCCTCCCGTGGATTCTACAAATAGCAGCCGAAGGATTTGATTTCTGATCTGATGAGAGGGAAAATCCCTGTATTATGACTGTAACCCATTTCCGTAGTTGATTTAAAGTGTTGTCTTTTCAGCTTTGCTGATAGATTAAGATGTAGTTTTCGCACTGTGATTAAGAAATCTTGGAACTAGGCAGGAGCCAAGTTCGATACCGTCAGCCAAACCCATGAAATTTGCAATAATAATTTTTCAAATTTATTTCAAATCATGATATTCAATCTGTTTCGTTCCATATCGTCATTTTGAAATTTATGGTGCCAGTGCGCAGATCCCATCTAAGCTGATCTTAGAATTGACCTGTGTTTAGGTCTCAGGGTTCCGACTTTCAACGGCTGCTTGTGAAAATCCTAATTTGACCAGGCAATGGTAATTAATATCATATTGATCTGTAAAAATATTTTATATTTATATTGATGCTGATATCTTACTAAATTATATTATACAAATTTTAAGATATAATTTTATGTTATATGTTTAATTATTTTATCTACATGATATTCTTGTAATAGTTTTCAATATTGCTTGGAATGGGATGGAAACTATTGAGTACAAATGAATCAATGAATATTGTTCTTCATCACAAGCATCATAATGTTTTGATCTTCCATCCATGTTATTCCTAAATTTACATCACCAATCGTCCCTATGTGATTTTTTTTAGAACCATGTGCCCAGATTCATCTTTGTCAAATAGACGTTCTATCAATTCATCCCAGCTTTCTTTGTTTCTTGCATTGCCCTGAAGACGACTCGCTACTAGATTTACGGGAGTTATCCTTCTTATCTTCGGACTCGTAGAGAGTTCCATATTGGGAAGGTGAAAAAGCATAGGGCACTGACAGTGAAACAGCCCTTTGAAGTGCAGCTTTGTACTCTTCACTGTGTTCTCTAGCCAAAGTCTTCTGCCGTTCCATTCTCTGTTTTGCTGGGATTTCCATGATCTTATCTTTCTCCAGCATTAACTAAAAGCCAAATTCGGACACAGAGAATTGGAGGTTTAATTTTCAAACACATAGTTCGGAGTGTACTAGGAAAATTCTTGCCTGTTCTCTAAATCATGTAAACAGCTATAAACAGCATTTATTTTCATCGACTATGGCTCCATTTAGTAAAAACCGTTACCAAGACTATAAAAGCAGCTTTCAAGTTTAAACTTACATCCATAGCTCTCTGCGCTTCTCTCTCTATCCATATTATAGCATGGTCTGAGGTGGCATTACAAGAAAGAACTATGCGCTCGAACCTTCCATCCACCGGCACTGCTGTCCTCACAACTGGGGGAAATCTTCCTAATCTGCAAAGAGTGAAGTATAATGGGATTAAAAGTTACTACAATGGCAAATCTTTTCATCATGAAGCGCTGGTGTGGTATTGATTTGTGATCTAAGACATTTTAGATATGAGACCTAAGGCCTATCGGTATTTCTGGGTTCTAGATAATAACCAGAACAGTAAATGCAACGGAATTTAGACATCCTCCCAATATACAGCATGTACCGAGTCCAGCCTCGCAAGGTCTCCCAATGACACCACCATAGTTAAGTAAGAAAAAACCAAACTCGGTTAGCACTAAGGAAATATAAAGGAAAGAAATATGCCTATTATGCCCCGTTATACCTGAAAGGCTTTCGCTCAACAATATGATAGAGGCGACCAGGGGCATACAGCCTCCTTGGATCTTTAAGCATATTCTCCTCCGGTATACAAGTATCCCTCATGCATCTCAGGCACAGTAGGCATGGCAAACTGTTTAAATGGAGAAAGAAAAAAAAATTGTCAATAGATTAAAAATAACACCAAAAGTAAGGATACTTTTGTTTGGCAAGAATACTGGAGCTATAACTCTCCTTTCTCTTTCCGTTTATGAAAATTGAAATGGGTGAGAAAGTCCAGCTATACCAGAAAAGTGACTTGAAAATGTCTTCCAAAGGTGTGGCTGTTCGTGGCAAGAAGTCATGAGCGCTAACCACAATTAAATATGAAAAAAAAATAATAATAACATAACAACAGACAGAATGAAGATTTAATATCAATAAAAATCAAGAAAAAAATTGCAACTGTTTGACAGAGTTCAACTACAATGATTCACAGATATAACATATCACGAACTAGTATAATCTCAACAAGATGCTTTCAACATCTGGGGACAATATCAGTATAAATGCAGTAAGATCTTCCACCGTATACAAAGGACATGCTTTAAGTTTTACAGAGCACTTGGATTCATATCAGACATATCTCAATTATACAACATAACACAATTCCTTTGGTGTCTGTGCCATTGGTATCAGACAGTGTCAAACCTAAAAATGTACTTTAGAGTTTAGATATCCATATGACTACTTCAAGTTCTAATTTTCCTTTTCTTTTCTTTTTTTTTTTTTCCTGTTAATTCCCTTACCGGCTCTTGAAACGCTTTTGAAGGTAAATGCCAAGCACCAAACCTTCAAGGACAAGAGGAGTGCCAGTTAGAGCGGCTTCTACTGACATATAAAATTTCAGTATGTTGATGTGATCTTGAAGTCACTTCCTAAAAAAAATTCCATCTAAAAATGGCACATCTAAATCTTCTATTACATGTTAGGGATTCAGTGGAAGCCGATTCCTCATTCCTCCGTCAGAAGCTTCTTAACTCCCATCAGTTAGTTCATGTTCAACAGAAATCACGCATTTTGCGGTGCAATTATACGAACAGTTCTTCTTCCTTTGAAATTAGAACTGAACTTATTGATCATCCCCAGAAGTTCCTGTGCCAGAATTACCACATTATCACAAAGATGACTTGTCCAAGCATAAAGCATCCCAAATCAAGCTTCAAACGAATTACAATTGGGCATAAAATTTCAAGTGAATGAATAAGCAGAAAATATTACAAAGTAATAAATTGAGCAAAGAACTAATCTCCAGCTTCCAGCAAACATTCAGACCTGATATCTTTGGTCTCTAATAACATTCTTTTGTCTATCTTAGAGCAAAGACATAACATGGCTCATATCCCATATTGCTTATTTAAACAAAAGTTGTGCAGCACAATTTAATACTACGAGTACTGCAATGGACAACTATAATTCGGTTAAGGGACTTCATATATTGCATGCAAGTAACATCCTAATATTTATATAAGACCAATGATAGTATCATTTCCAACAAACAATAAGGCAAACATTAAACCAAAAAAAAAAAAAAGGAAAAAAACATCCCTGAAGAACCACAGAATTGATGACATCTGCATATCTGACAGCTAAATTCAGCGACATGCACCTTGCAGGTGCAGTAGCGTAGCACCTCATCCTCACTCCTGTCAATGTTTCCCAGTTTATCCTGATGCCGGACAACGACCAATGCTAACATGGCTGCTACACCTGATCCAAGAGAATGTCCTGCGAAAGTCAAAGTATAATTTGGATAGTTCTCCACAAGTTCCTTCAAAACTTCACACTCTGCATCCAAAACCCATCCAGCAGCCTTCGAGAGTCCATTATGAACATAGCCACCATCAAATTTCTTTTTTCCCAGCTTATTATCCAAAAGCACTTGGTAGTCACTCTCTTTAGCCAAATTAAGACCTCTAATGGCAAGGACTATATCTGCATGATCATGATCAAGATATAATATATATGGAGGAGCCCGTCTTTGAGTATCTTCATAAGTTTTTCTGAGAATTAACCAATCAGGGTTGATCCCATATCCTTCAGGGGGTTCCCAAAGGGGATGCCGAAGATCTTCTTCAAAAACAGCTAAAATATAGCGGCACAGTCGAGGAACAGGCTCAAATTCTTCAGCAGTTGCAAGACCCCATGTTTCACTATCATGGCCAGCAGTATGCAGGCATCTTTTCCATGCCCAGCGTGCACATGCCAGACAGTAAACACATTCAAGGAGTGGGAGGCCACATATAATTGACATTGA
>JBBYHO010000005.1:19750546-19765785 GCA_038382025.1 Adansonia gregorii
AAAGGGTAAGCAAACCAAGAGGTAAGGATCTTCTTCCCCCAGCTCTCCCCTGAATCTCCTTGAATATACTCTAAACATCCAGACACTGATTTAACCATCGGAGTGGGCCCCCGGAGTACCAACTCCGGCACCCTTCTGAATCTCTTTGTGTTGCAGGACCAGAGGCGACCTCAACGATCCTCAACAAAACACAACAGCATATGGGGCAATATGCATAGGGAAAGCAATACAAGGAAGAAAGTTATATCAATAAACCTGCCATTATAAATCCAAATCAAGATGAAAATAGATTTAATAGGTTTTAGGTTAAAGGGTATTTTAATTAGTTGCACTGCTTAATGTTTTAACATAAATACATAGATACTACCACAGTGGCAGACTCAACTTTTTGCCCTATAATAGGTATCAGAGCCACAGATTCTTGGTGGCAAGTCTTTTACCCTTTTCCCCAAAAAAAAAAAAAAAAATCATCAATTAGTGTGTCTTTCCCAATTAATCCAAAGCCGTCAATCAATTTTTGGCAATCGATGACACCTTAACAGTCTCCAACTTATTTTTTTGATGTTCGTGAAATGTAGAAACAATAATAGCAGATGGTTGCTTCAAGTTTTTATCTAGTTTTCCTTCAGCGTTAGAGTTGACAAAATCAAATATTCTAGGGAAGCCGATCTTTCCATACTTTGCCCAAGTTTATTCTCATGGTTTGCAATCTTCCTCATGGAACAGAAGGCTTACTAGTCATACCAACTCTGATGGTGAAAAATCAGCTCTAATGTCAAGTAGTTTAGGCATTGAACGGTTTGCAATGGCTACACAGTCCAACCATGAAGGTATAGATGGTACATTTAATGGTGGTAGAAACTTTCTTGGTGGTCGAGGAGCTTGAGGTAGCCAAGGACTCAAAATGGAAGTAGAGGTACTCGTAAATGTACACATTCAGTGTTGCAAGCAGTGGAGTAGACCATTTTGTCTTCTACGAACACACAAAGCAGGTAAAATTTTATTGACTATATGGATGATATAGTCCTTACCGGTGGTGTTGATAGTGAAGGGATACAAGCATTGGAATCGTACCTTCAAAATAAATTTCAGAAGAAGGATTTATGGGACGTGAAGTTGCTAGATCTTATGAGGGGAATTTCACTACCCAAAGGAAGTATGTACTCATCTTTCTGAATCTGGATAGCTAGGATTGCAGACCTATTGATTCTCCTACAAGTCTTAACAAATGCCACGGTTTCGTAGTTGGGAACAAAAATAATTGGTAGAGATTTTATGTTGAGTTTTCTTTTTCTGGTAGCTATGTATGTGTTACAGCAACAGCAAGGTAGCAGTAGAGGAGGATTTCAATTGTGACATATTCACAACAAACCAAAAGTCAGATTTCCGAGAAAAAGCCAGGAGGAAAATGAAATACCAAGACTGGCTAGAGAATGGGTTCATAGCATCCAAGAGGTATTTACCAGCAAACCATTTTAAATTGAGCATCAACTGCAGAAGCGAGAAAAAAAAATTTCAAGTATGAAATCAAGTTCATGAGTGTGTGCAACAATTTATCATCAAACAATTACTTCAATAGGTTGTCAATAAGCAATGCAACAGAATATGTAGAAATTGTTAGCTTAGAAAACAACAGAAACTCACTTCTGTGTTCAGCAAAGTTTCGGAACTTCTGAGCTGTCTGTTTGTCCCAACACTAGCTTGATCATTACCGATCCCCAGAATTCCTTCTTTTGGTCCATTACCCTAAGTCCGTCACAAGCACAAGCATTTTAAACCAGTTTTAGGCATATTGAATTGAAGTAGGGAAAACAGTGGGGCAGAAATATACCAAAGAAATAAGGTGGTCGCACTCCTCATCTGATAGAAAGCCACTATATTGAAAGACCCTATTGCAAGCAAAATAGTGCCAGACATTTAGAAGAAAATTTTAAATGTGCCAATGAAAGTACAAAGACAAACAGACATATTTGCAAAAGCTACAGATGTTACAAAAGAAGTAATTGAGAATCTCATAAATTTCATGCAAAATTGTAATGCAATGCCTTTCAAGAAATAGCCTCTTTGACCCTTTGTAGGAAATATTTTGTGAAAAACATGACAATTTTTTCTCAACGAGATGGCAGGAGAAGGCAAACAATAAGCCCATCACTACCTGACCTTGGCCGCCATAAAAGTTGCATTACTCGCGATGGGTCAATTGCATTGGAGTGAACCGAATGCTTCAATTTTATAACACTTTCCTGGTGAACCTCCTTGTCCCTCAGCTCCTTCCGGCTACTCAAGCAAAACAATACCAAACGAAAAAGGTTATAAAGAAGTTATCATAAAGAAGAAAAGAGTACAAGACTACCACGGTTGAAGAAACTGAAACATGTTTTTAGCAATATAGCTTAGGATCACGAAGAACAATTCATCATCCAAAGAATTCAGAATATATACAAGAAAATCAGGAACACTTAAGTTAGATATACATAAATTTGCTCAATGAAATCTGATCGCACACAAATTTGTTCCCTTTTTTTTCTGTTGTAATGATAATCAATCAACAAAAGCGTACCATCAATTAAAATAGTGACATCCACAAAATTCATAAAAAATCCACTATATATAATCACGAATGCATGATTATAGGGGATTTTAACAAAAACCCAGATGAAATAAAATCGTGCAATTCATCAATCCTGTATTGGAAACGGATTGATTGCCTCATTCGTTCAAAAATTAAGACAAACATTTTTAGCATGGATAAATTCCCAATACCCATTTCCAAAATTAACGAGTATAGCTTTGGAAAAAAAATGAGACCGAGGGTTTCCTTTACCTTTCAGCAGTGAAATTGGAGAAAGAAGAGGTGAAAAGCAGAAGAAGAAAAACTGAACGAAAGAAAGCCATGAATGGATGTAACAACGATTACTAGGGGACCAAGAGGGAAATTGAAGCTCAATTCAAATCCAAAGGGATTTCCCAGGAGAAACAAGCAAAATCTCCCGTGCGAATTTGGAGCCCTGTTTCAGCTTTCGTGTTTACACGTCGATGCTTAACGGAGTTTAAATTTTAATGGTGCGTTCTTTGCTGTAGTAAAACTTTTATAATAATTATATTTATGTTATAATAATATAATTATTTGACGTATAAAATAAATATTTTTTTAAAAAATTTAACTTATGATTTTATTAAAAATTTTATTAAAAAATTATTTTATATTTTTTATAGAATAAATATTTCAATTTTAAGTGAAATCAGAGATTATGTTAAAAAATTTAAATCTCTTAAAAAATTTTAAATTTTACATATTTTATTTTATTAAATTACATTGTTTTCTACAATTATTTTATTTTTGTAAAATAATATCTTATTATAATTTTATTCTATCTGAATTAGCCAAACATAATCTCACCAATATCTTATGCGGAAACTACTTTGATAGGATCCACCCGATAGGCCAGATAAATCAAAATTTTTTTTTAGAACTGTTATAATAATAGTAGAAAAACGCAACACATGTTGCAGATTGTCAAAAGGCTATGGGCTGAATGGAACTGAATTAGAGCGGACATTAAACTTTCAGACTGAACTGGGCGGGTCATATAACGATGGTTGGTTGCCTATAGAACAATTCCATGCCCTAATTTCTTCCGTTTACTCTCTGTCTCAACAGGTACTTTCTTAACTCTCGACCTCTCTATAAACCATTACAACTCTTTACTCTTCAGAATATTTCTCTTTATTTGATTATCCCTGCATTTCTGAAATCGAAAAACCAAAACTTTTGCTTCAGATTGCATAGGCTTCTTAGAAAGTATGAAAAGACTAAGCTTAATTATGGAGATAGATTTTTGCTGGTTTCATGGAGGAAAGTGGACTTAATTTGTGTTTATTAAATGCTGTGCTTTGATTGGTGGGTTTTTTTTTTTTGGATGACATGATATTGGCTGTCCATAGTTTATTTCTTTCCCAAGCTTTGATTTTTTATTTTTGTTTTGTTATTCTGTGTATTTAGTGATTGGATATGCATTGGACATTCATTTATACATAAATATATATATATTAAATTTTATGTGTTACGTTTTGTCATGTTTCATAATTACAGAACTTGTTCTTTAGATATTTTGAGCATTCACCCTTTTTATAAAAATGTTGGATTAGCTGTTGATGCTAAGATATTTCTTCAATTTGAGAGGTTTATGAAGGAATGAACCAACATTTAAGGGTTTCGAGCCCTGATGTAAAAAAGAACAAATCATTTATATTTGTCAGCTTCTGTTTAAAGCAGGAGTTGAAATCAAAGTTATTGGTGATTTGGAACTGAAAGATTGTTAAAATTCTATTTGCATGTTGTTTTTTTGCCCCCATTTTAGTTAAGGTTGTTTTTTAGTGTTAAAGCAAGCATGGTTACCAAGCAGCCGAACACTGGCCTCCTCCTAGGACTGAACAACGGTCACATTGTAACCAAGGAGTTGGCTCCACGCCCCCCTAATCCAGAAGGAGCAAGTAGATTCGATGTAGAATTATAATAATAGATTATTAAGCAATAGCTATACTCCTCTGACTTTTTATTTTTTTATATATTCGTATTCGACACATATTTGAATATAAGTATGAAAATATGATTTTTCAAAAGTCTTTTAAAATTCATAAAAATTTTAAAAAAATTAAATATATCAATATCAAACGCATATTCGTGTCTAACGCTCACACACAAGTTCGAGTAACACGGACTCTTTTATCAAAATAGAAACAGAAAACTGCATAAGGAAAAAAAGTGACGAGACGGAATACCTGTAAATTGCCGTGTTAAATATGCTGTTATTCTTTGTATTTTATGAGGGCTTTATTTAGCCTGAGCTTTAGTGAATTACATTACATCCTGTTATATATAGTTGGTGTTCTTGCTTTGAGTCATATTCCGATTCGCCGTTTTATTCAGAAAACAAGCAAAAGAGTCCATTTTGTGAGGAACTTGATGAGGGAAATTGTCTGGTTTTGCACCATTTGAGAGAGGATCACCGAGCTTCTGAAAGGTGGCAAGGACAAGCGAGCACTCAAGGTGACTAAAAGAAAGTTTGGAACCCACAAAAGGGCAAAGAAGAAGCGCGAGGAGATGTCTAGTGTTCTTCGCAAGATGAGGTAAAATATCTTATATCTTTAGGTCGAAGCAAGCATATCTTATATTATGTTTTTGAGAGGGAACATTTGCAATCTGAAAATGTAGTAAATCTTTTCCTTGGCATAATGTTCCTTTCAGGGCCCATGGTGGAGTTGGAGAAAAGAAGTGAAGCATACTTTTCTTTATTTGCTCTCTCTCGCTCTCTCTGGTGACATGTTCGACTGTCTCATTTAGGAGCTTTTAATACAAATTTAGCATAATTTTTTGTTTGAGATTGAAAACTATGCTCAAAAACTTGTTTTATTTGAATTGAAGAATAAGAGTTTGGAGAGTTTGTGTTTATTGAAATATAATGTATCCTTTATTGCTAGATGCAAACTTTTGGTATTAGTTGACAGATCTCCATTTTTTTTTTCATATGTTCCATCTTTTAGGTCAAATAGCTTAGCTATGGCTTTCTTAGCCCTACTGTCATGGCTCATATCATTACGTAAATCTAACATAGTAAGATTTTTCAGTAGACTCTACAAATATCTTTTAAATTGTAAAAACTATTTTTATAAAAAGATAAATAAATTAACATAGAAGAACGGGACAAGCAAAGAATGAAAGTAGGCATCGGCGGTGCCAGAAATTGGTGAGGTTTGGTGGGAGAAATTGAGAAATTTGATGGGACATTGGGAAAAGAGAGAGAGAGAGAGAGAGAGATCAAACAGCTGAAAAAATAAATAAATAAATAAAGAGATTATAAGGGGGAAAGAGAAAGAGATAGCTATCAGAGGAAAGAGGGATTTCGGGTGTTTAAGGCTTCAGGAGAGAGAAAAAATTTAGGGAAAAGATAGAAGAATGGGAGAGAAGAAAAAAATCTAAATCTAATCTAAATCTAAATCTAAAACTAAATATCCAGATATCTAATATATATAATATAATTTATTATTTTTTAGTTATGGAGTGCTACTGAGGTTTTTTTGAAATAAGATCAAAAAATTTTCATCTGAGAAAAAATAAAAATCTCCGTTATACCGACAGAAAAGAAAAGAAAGGAGGGGAGAGAAAGAGTAGAGTTGTTGAGTGTGTATGGGATTGAAAAGGATGAGATGGAGTTGATGGGAAAACATATATGGGTTCTCTATATATTCAATTTTTTTAAACTTTTATTTTAAAAAAAAATTTAAGGGGTTATTAAGGTATTTTTGAAGAAAATCAAAAATTTTTCATCATTTGAATAATTCGAGAAAAAATAAAAATCTCTGCTATAATGACGAAAAGAGAAGAGGGGAGGGGAGAGGAGGAGGAGTAGAGGTTGTTTATTGGGTAGAGGATTGAAAAGAAAGAATGATTGGTGGGAAAAAAAATGAGACGGGAGTTGGTGGGAAAGCAGATATAGGTTATCTATATTCTTTTAGGCTTTTATTTAAAAAAAATGATGGTTATCACAGGTTATACCAAAAAACTTTAATTCATTTTGAAGAAAAAAATGAGGCTGATAGACGGTGACAGGGTAAAGAAGAGAGACTAAAGTCCTAAAGCCTTCAAGCTCTACTGTTCCTTTCCAATGGCTTCCATTGGCAGATGAGGTAAAGAAGAAAGAATCCTAAAATCCTAAACCCTTCAAGCTGGACTGTTCTTTTCTAATGGCTTCCATTAGCAAAAAAAAATCCTGAACTAGGTTAAAAACCCTCTTCTTTAAATACTTAAGGATTTTTTTTTCATTTTTAAATCGCTTAAAATTAATCAATATTTTTAGGGTTTTTAGGTTTGAATTCTTGAATTCTTCATTTTTAAATTGCTCAAAATTATTGAATCCTTAATAAATTTTGAAAATATTTTTGAGTTTCTTTCGGTCAAATTCAAGTTGCAGAAAATGGGCATTTATTGGTTCATTTCCGAGTTTTGAAATGGAATCAATACAGCTTGTCAATGGGATGGAATTGCAACAAAAGCAAGGGATCAGGTACTTTACACTAGCAATTTCTTTGGGGATGAACTTTGGCTTGTGGATAAGCTTGGATTTACTAAAGGTGCGATACAAGCAAAGCCAGATTTTATCTATTTTATTGTTAGCAAGTTTTTTGCCTTATCTAAATTTAACTTTGCTTTTTAGTTTTCATTTCCTTTTGAAGTATTAGTTGCATAATTTTGATGATTAGTGCATAAAGAGAAGAAGCATTATGCAAGAGCACCTCTAACTGATGATTGACTTGGGGAGTAAGGCGATATCTCCTTGGATCTGGAAGATGTTAGCGTATGAAAATTTTAATCGTTGTGCTAGTATATTTTTGTTTGGCATGGCTTTAATTGTTATGCAAGTGCAAATTAACGCTAAGAAACTTTGTAGTATGTTTTAGTTTACTATAATATATGGTAAATAATCCCAAATCTAAGATAAATGAAAACTTTTGATCTTAAACAGGGGGACCACTTTTAGTTGATTGGTAATATTCTAGGATAAAAAATACGTTAAACAGTACGATAAGTGAAGGATCTGATTTGCATCCAACATTACAACAGCAGATTCAAGTGGCAAAATACAAACTACCTAAGTTGATATTTTAGCCAAAAAAATACAATAAACTATGCTTACTAGCTTATTTGAAAAGTATATGAAAAAATCGATAAGCTGGTAGGAAATGTAATATATTAAACTGTGTGTCATAGCTATGAAATATGCATGTAAAGTAATAAAAATTTTAATGGCTATGGACTATGCATGTAATAAATTAGTAATATAGAGTATGCAGCGTGTGAGCATCTATTAATTAGTTTATTCCATGCAAGACCATTTGTATTTTCCGAGTAATGACATAGTGCTTCTTCAAGTATTTTTATATATTGCCTTGCATATTTTAGAGGCAAACTTTGAATATATTTGGTAAATGTTGCTTATATTCCTTTTGGTTCTGTATTCAATTTCGATTTTATGGTTAGAAGATTTGTCTTATTTATAGGGAATTCAAAAGTTTGGATTTGGAAATTGGACTGAAGTTATGGAAAATGTTGGAACTAAAAGCAAATTACAAGATTGGCATAAGGAGCTTCACTCGCGTTTCTGCTTAAATCTCAGCAAGTTTGTTTTTTTTTTTAAATTTTTTCTTTAGTTTAAACTTCAATTATACGGAAATTAAATTCAAACTATATGTTTTTTCTTGGTTTAGTAAATTTTCTTTTGAGTAATACTGAGATTGAATTAGGTTAATGGATTAGTGAAAAAAATTTCATTCTAACTAAATTCAGGGACCCAGAAACAGCATAGAAGGATGATATTGAGTATTGGAATCAACTGATAATCGTTGAAGTTGTTACTAAATGGGGCGTGAACTTAAATCTTTATTTCTATCAGATACTAATACATTGATATGGCTTATAGGAATTACGTTTGTCATGATTATAATATTTTAGTATCTTGAACTTTGATAAAAAATTTGTTATTGACCTTAAAAATTCTCATTTATCCCGCAATAAAGTCGTAGATATGATTCTAGTTATTGTTCATTTTGGACCCTTTAGCTTTGCAGTTTTGTCCATTCACCCACTCCAACAAGGGCTTAAACTGTTCTAGAGATACATCACTTGTTTTCCAAAGCCAGCTGTGATATCAAATATTAGAATTCATGTCAACTTGTGAGATACCGTCTACTATGACTCATTGAGCATCATAATCTTGTTTACAAAATGTGCCTTACGGTTAAATATGGTGTGAACTCTTATATACCCGCTTGAGATCGAACTCTAGTATAGCGGGATTCATGTTTCTCTTCTTAAGACCATTAGAACTAAACTGTTGGAATTCTGGTATTTGGTTGCATACATATCCATTTATCATTGACGATGGATATGCACTTGAGACAGCATCTTCTTCGCCAAAACAGCTAGTCATGGCTCGTTAAAAATGTAATAAGAGTTACTCTACAAATTGCTGATTATTCTAAATGATTGTTCATGAAAAAAACTAAGCTCAAAATTACTGCACAAAGTAAAACATTGGATTGTTGATATATTATTCAACTTTTCACTGACTTTACATCTAAGAGGAATATACAAACAAAAGGCTCTCCGCATGCCCTGATGTGACCTGGCATCGTACAACATAAAGAAAGGAAGGGCTCAGACTTCTATTTGTCTAACCTTGTCATTGTGATCAGCATGGTTCCTTCCCATAATTCGGCTAGCTTGCTCCTTAACCAGGAGATAAATATTACAGGTCCCAGCGTTCAAGGTACCTATATGTATAAAGTTATAAGGTTATCGAGGTGCAAAAGACATTCGATAAATCTAATAAAACTATCAAATTCATTGACAGCTGAAAGTAAACCTCGTAGAATTCTGACCAATTAAATAAGGAGAACAGACACTATCAGATTGATTACATCATATTTGCAAAAACTCAAGCGACATATCTGTAGAACTAATGAACAAAACTTTGATAACAAGCTACCAGATAAAGAAGGGCCGGTTGAGGTGAAGCAGTCAAAACGCCAGCTGCAAGAGCAGTCACTAGTCCAATAGCATACCCTGGAAGAGCATACCATATATATTTGTGCCCTTTTGACTGTAAATCCAAAAGATTTACCGTTTCCCTACTTTTTCGATGATAAAAACAGAGGACTAATGCTAGAAGCATGGCAGGAACGGCCTACATGAATGTTAAATATTTAATCAGAGACTAATTATAAGATAAAAGATGACATTAGCCAAGGAAGTAATCTAGAACCGGTAAACAATGCCACAATGTTTATCTCAGTAAGTCACATGCATAAGTTGGAGCGTTTGTCTCTACAAATGCATGAATTGAAAATAACATATGGTGGGTCCACAAGAACAGAACACCAGTATTCCCTGTTCAAATGTCATCAGCAAACCAAAATTTGTTTGAGACAAAAAAAATTGTTTTTTTTTTTGTTCATCTAATAGGACTCATACCAGGAACAGGACCTATAAAAAACGACTTTTCAAGCTTGAAACTGAATGAAGATTTAAGGATCTGCACCTGGATAGATAGTAATAAATATTGGTCCAGTAACAAAGCTAGATATAACATGCTAATGTTTAAGAGCACTGCATGATTTATAGCATGACAACATAAAAAAGAAGAATGAACTCTAAATAGAAAATTATTGACGTAGGAAATCTTTCAAATGAATAAGAAAACAGTGGCCAGTAAGGTTGCCCAAGTAATTACTTCACAAGCAGCATAGCCAGCACAGATCTAAGTTATTGTAAATTTTCGTTCATGAAAACTGTGCTCCAAACCATATGATATGCAATGATCACTGCTAAATTCATCAAATAAGACACCTTCAAAAGCTGACAAAAACTATATTCATACAGAAGAGAAAGGCTGTCATACCATGTCACCAAGACCCAGCATCATGAAGTCTGCTGAACTCCCACCAGGGGAAGCACCACCTGACAAATTGCTTGGAAAAACAATCTTCACAGGCAACTCTAGCTTCTTTGTTATCAATTGTAATCCAGGAAGACTCAAACTATTAGCAACCATGTGAAGAGAGTTTTGATGCTTGTTGTGTTGCAACCGATACCATGACATTAGCCCCAAAAAATCTTTCAGAAAAGAAAACCCAAAATATGTCATACACGAAGAAACACCCAAGAAGCATTGCACATATTTTGATGTTTGGAAGGCACACATGACTGACAAATGCAATACAGATGGAGATACCTAACAAATTGCTCAATATCCAATGCCCTGAAATAAGCCAAGCTGCAACCGTAAGAGCGCACACCAACAATAACAACCCTTGCATTCTGGTAAATGACTTTGAACAGCAGTGAGACACAAATGGGTCAACCAAACCAAATTGTGATTTCAAATTGGCAAAATGAGCGGATAGACAGAAGAAAAGGGATGAAACAGAAGCGATAGAGGTGAATGCAATCAGGAGTTGTGATACACAAGAAAAAAGGTAAAACATCAAAAGCAAGCTGCACGAGCTCATTACTGGGATCATTAGTGCTAGGGAACTATCTATAGTAATCAATGCTTTTGACAAGTCACGATTCCGCTCCATTTCTTTCCCATAAATCAAAGCACGAAATGCAGATCCGAATGTCACAGCCACTGCTGTAACTATCAGAGTAAAAAAGGCAGGCTCAAGCAAATCTAAAAGCTTCCACAAAGATTCCATAACTAAGCACACAAGCACAGCTCTTTTGGATCAATTTTCTGAATCACGTATTTCATAAACATAAATCAAATACAACACAAGAGAAAGCTTGAAACCAAAGTTGCGGCAATTGTCTAATGAACAGTTGAACAGTTTAAGCAGAGAAATCCAAGCAACCCGCAAGACAATTATGCCAACAAGAAATATTAAATCACATAATTTTACATAAGAAACCAACAGTAGCTAGATCGAGGAAAAAAGAAGCAGCCCTGGATATAATCTATCATGTTTTCCTGAAACTAACAAATGAAAGGAAAAAAAAAAATGAAAACATTTTAATTTCACTGCAGACTGACATTTTCAAGCTCAAATTCTCTAATGGGGACTTTTAATTTAAATATATAAAAAAGATATCGAACTCCATATTAGGGTTTCTTCCATAATCGAAAAGATAAGCTAATCCATTTCTCTAATCTGCATAATCGTAGTATCCCGGGCGTCCACTTAATCCTTTTCGGCAAACATTCTTTCCCTAATTTGCATATAAAAATCTCAACAGGCAAACGGAAACATGAAGGAAAAAAATATCCTGCCAAAAACGACCAAAAATCCAAAAGAAAAAAAAATTAACTAAATGCCTTTCTTAAAGATATAAAGCTAGAAAAGTTAATTATAATTCAACATGTTTTTAATTCCATAAAGCCCCAAGTCCGTGAAGCCTAACCCAAGTGCTTAGCCAGTTACATTGAACTAAGAATTCCATTTCCGTTCAGAAAGAAAACAAAAAAAAAAAAAAGAGCTCAATTTACATTTCATATCTCTTTTTCGTCAATGTACATAAAATTACTTAAAAAAAAATTAATTTCATATCAATCAAAATCGCATCAAAACAGCAGAAAGTTAAGATGAAATGAGAAATTTTTATTTCGGTTCAAACTTCATATTCATGCAAAGAATAATTCCAGAAAAGTGCACAAATATTCCAACCAAAAAAAAATCTAAATTCGGGCGATGAGCAAAGAACCTGAAACAAAAGGAGAAGCGGAAGTAAATATATAATTATTAAATTAGGGTTAAAATAGGTAAATAATGGAGGAGAGGAGATACTTTAGAGAGGACTAACCTTGGACTCTGCATAAGTTTGAGAGGGGCTGCCTAATTGAATCAGGAAAACTTTAGACTAAAAGCCGAGATTTTCGTCATTGCCACCTTTAAAGACTTCAAATTCTATTAATGGAGTTAAAAAAAATTAATTAAAAAAATATAAAATACGTCAATTTCTCAATAACTCTTCCTTCTGCAATGGCTGTCATCAAATTATAATTCTTCAGAAGCTCCTCTATCTAGAAAATATAATTTTTGAAGGGCAAAAAGTGAGAAAATCATAATTTTTTATTATACAATTTGAATAAAAATAAAAATAACTAGCTTTTTAAACTTAAGATCATTGACCCTTTGAATCTTAAATAAATGAGGGAAATTATTTTATCTAAATAGTATGTACATTATAATTATAGATCTTTATAAAGAACATTCTTTTTTCTTTTTTTTGGGAATTATCACTCAAGTTTTAAAACGAATAATATTTTATAATATATATATATATATCAATGATGTTTTTATAAAATGCTAACTAAGATGACTTTTATACAAATAAATTAAAATTAATCCATTATTTCGTAATCAATTACTATGCACCCAAAAAAAATTCTAGTGATTTTTGCCAATAATAAGGTATGATTAAATTGAGTAATCGTGTTGTTTTGATTAGAGAAATCATTGGTCATCCCAAAGTTATAACGTCAAGAATCCGAGGCAGCGAGCGAGGACACTAATTTGATAAAAATCTTAATGCTAACGCTTGTGGTTTTGTGCATTTATATGTTCATCAACTTGGGAAAATGGTAGACGTGCGAGCAACCATGGTTTTCTTCGGTCGGGCTAGTTCGCACCTCACATGCCCAATTGTGTGCTAGAGGTTGAGCTTAGATTTGAATTGAGTGTATTTAAGAGTTCTAAGCGTTCAATTGTAGCATTAGGGGTGGAGCTTGGACTTAAGTGTATTATTGGGTTCAAGTTCGTTCAAGTCTTGCATAGACGTAAAGTTTGAATCTCGACCCATGATAAATATCTCGGCCTATTATAAAATTTAGATATTTTGCATAAATAAAGAATCAAATTGAGCTGGCTAGACAAATATAAACGAATCAAGTTTTAATAGATCAATTAAATTAGTAATAAGAGGTTGAGCTTGAGCTTGAACTAGTATATTCTGAGTTCAATCTCATTTAAGTGTAGCACAGACTTAAAATTTGAGTCTCGACCCATGACATATGTCTAAGTCTACAAATAAATTTTAAATATTTTGTAAAAATAAAGAACTGGATTCAACCAATTGAATAAATATAAGTGAATAAAGTTTTAGTAGGTCAGTTAAACAAGTTGAGTAGTGAAAGATTGAGCTTAAACTTAAACAAGTGTGGTTCAAGCTCATTCAAGTCTCACATAAGCTTCAAAGGTCGAATAAATATATGTGAACTAAGTTTTTATGGATCGGTTAAACTATTAAAAATCAAATTAAAATGATAATTAAATCAATTTTAATTTTTTATTATAATTTAATAAACTCATAAATATTTTCCATGAGTTTGATGTAAATGTATAAAAAGATTTTATTTTATCCGAAGTAAGATTAATAAAACTTAAATTTTTTCAAAGTAATATAATATGATTTTAATATATTATAAATATAGATCTGACACAAATATATTTAATTTTTAAAATTTTTAAATATAGTCAAAATATTATATTCTCTCGCATCTGTTTTAAATATATATTAAAAACAGCAATCAAATACTTTAAAAAATAATTAAAAAATCTGAAAAATCACCATTTCCATTTTTCCATCTAACTTATTTATGATTGATTTTCAAGTTTCTTCTCTTCCAAGTATTTGTTATTTTTTTGTGAAATTTGAACTGCTCCTTTGCCTAATATTAAACCAAATGGATCATCCGTTGGATGTTAATCCATTTTACCTGACATCATATTATGTGTAAATAGGGAATTTGTGTTAATGCAAACAAATATAAATAATAAACACGATAATATTAAATATAATTTTATAAATATATTATAAATAAAAATATTTAAAATATAATATAATTTAAATATATATTTTAAAATTTATATAATATAAATTATTGACGTATTAAAATTTATATAAATATAAAATATTATGATATGAATATATGAATTATTATATTAAAAAATATAAAAAAAAGAAGTAATAAATTCCCCACTTGGATGTCACTGCATTCTTTGCCAAGTACCACAAAACTAAAAATTTCAACAACAAAAAAAAAAGAATGGGAATTGATGCATCATAATTGCAAGTTTTATAAGTTTTTTAAAGTTTCAGGTAAAAATTATTTAATTATTATGAAAAGTATTTATATTAACAAATTATTTTTATTAAATTAAAAATATAATGCATCACCTCACTTATATATATATTTTTTATTTAATCATACAATGAGTAGAACGCCCGAAGCGAGTGAAGTTCATGTGCCTAAGTTAAAAGCAAATCTGACAATTGAAACCTTGCTCAATAATTGAATTATAATTAATTAATTAATATTTAAAATTATATAAAATTATGTAAAATTAATATTTATAAAAAATAAATTTTTATATAATTTTTAATTATAATTAAATAATTATAATATTATAACAAAAAAAAATTACAGGTAAAATATTCTGTCCAAATAGCTGGCCTGTAAGCCTCTTAATTTTTATTTTATTTTTTTGGTTCAAAGCCTGCAAGCCTCCTAATTACAAGGCATAAAAGGAAGTGCTTCGTCCATTCTGTCTTCTTCAAACAGAATGGAGGTTTAAATGCTCCTTTTACTAGATCCAAATATTATAAATCTTATATTATATTTTAATTATTTTTTTATCAATTAATTATTTATTTTCTGAAACTGTTGGATCTTATCTTTATG
>JBBYHO010000005.1:19765885-19780045 GCA_038382025.1 Adansonia gregorii
AATCTTATATTATATTTTAATTATTTTTTTATCAATTAATTATTTATTTTCTGAAACTGTTGGATCTTATCTTTATGGCAAATAATAGCAACTCCTCCAATCCTCTCTATCTTAAATTTTCTTCCTCCTGAAGCGAAGTTCGACAACTTTAAATATCCAGGGTGTAGATATGTACCTTCCTAGAATGAAATCACCTAGTAAACAGCTTCCTTCTATACGTGCAAAATTAATTATTTTTAGTAGAAGAGAAGTTGTAATTAAAAATAAAAAATTATGAATATTAATATTTAAATTTTAAATTTGTTTATTAATTTATTTTATGAATGAATTGAGTTTTTATTAGTAAAGAAGAGGCCATTATTGGAGATAAAAAAAATAAAAGCTATTGATATTAAAATTTAAACTTTAAATTTATTATCTATTAATTTATTATATGAATAAATTGAATTAAATTTTAAAATTTTAAAATTATTTATTTTTTGTTTGTTGGGTTCGCTATTTGGCATGAGAGGAGTTCTAAGTTATTTGTTCGCGTCAACGTATACAAGGGTCAACCAATTTTGCGAATGTATGTATGTCATTTACTATACCAGTAGTACCTCAGAAAAATGAGATGCTGAAAATTGAACTCTGGGGTGTTTCTTTCGTATAAAAATAACTACACTACACTTCTAGACAGAGGAAAATTAATCAAAATATATATATATATATATATTTCTATGTATCCACCATTTTACTTTTTAAAATGGATCTTATTTAAAATAAATTTTGATCTATAAAAAAATTATTTCCTTGTCAATTGAATTAAATACCCATATTTTTTTTAACTGAATTAACTTTTACAAATGAACAGAATATTAAATTTTTACAAAACTTACATTTAAGAAATTGATAGTAAAATATTTTAACTTTCAAATCAACATTAAAAAATTTACCATTTATCTTATTTTTTTGTTATTTTCTTAATATAACTTGAAAGATACGTGTTAATGCGTTAATTCGATTTGTAAAATTTAAAAATTTCACTAAATAAATTAAATAATTTCTCTAATCATCAACAAATTTGAACTAATGATATGATTTCACGATTCATATATCAAGCTGTGTTGGTGTATTTTGTTATATACTTAATAATTATATTTAATATATTTTATATTTATATAAATTTTAAAATATTTTATATTTAAAATATTTTATTATTATATAAATTTAATATATTTATAATTAATATTATATAAATTTTAAAATATTTTTGTTCATATAATATATTTTTATTTTTTTATATCATATAATTTATATTTAATATTATAAGATCTAATCATACAGAGTACTCCTCCGGAATTTCAAGGGAAGGATCAACCATAAGGAACCGCAAAGGTGGAATTATTAGTGGCCAGGAACCTACCTAAGTAACTAACCAAAACTTTTAGCTTAGACCTCCTAAAAAAAATTTTTGTTGAAAGAGGAAACTCGAACTCGACGATGGCCAGTCAGGGATTGGTCAATTACCAATCCTCATAAGTCAGCAAAGTAGGTTCGGCCCCATCAACAAGCGCCCCGCAAGAAAGAAAAACCCCCCACCAAATGTAGGCCTCTCATCAATTTCTTGAAATCAACTCTTCTAACCTCTCTCCATTCTCCAATTCTGGCAAACAACAAACAAACTTCATCGCCATTTCTACGTTTTCTTTCTTAACACTTTCTCTCTCTTTCTTCCGCTCTGTTTGTATCATCTCTCCTCTACTCCAGCAGCTTTTAGTAAAAGATCTGTTTTCTCCGCACGGGATTTTCCATGCCCGTTATTAATCAATAATAAAGCGATTGAGAGAGGACGATCGATGTTTTTCAGTTCTTTTTTTGTGTTTATTACTGCAGTTCAATGAGAATTAGAATCAGCTCTTTGAAAATGGACGTCAAGAAAATGCTGAATTTACTCTTTTTTCTAGCTTTCGCGCCATGCTGCATTTGCTCGCAGGAGCGACTCCTGGTTGGTATGACTCTGGTTCGAAACGCCGCCACCCACGGCGCCGGTAAGCTTTTCAATCCCAATTTTTTTAAAGCTTTTAATTTGGATGTTCTTTATATATAAAAAAATATATATAAATATATTTAGTATTGTTGTAAACTTTTCGGTTCGTGAATTTTGGCAGTTTGTTTGGATGGAAGTTTACCCGCCTATCATCTACACAGAGGATTCGGCGCTGGAGCAAACAACTGGATTTTACAGTTTGAGGTAATTTCTGAATTCACTCTTACTACTACTATAATAATTACTTTTTTTAATTTTTTTAAAATAAGATCATAGGAGTAAGAAATAAAAGAATGATTTTAGTTGACGGTGAACCAAATTGTCTTTTGGTGGGAACTGGCTTGAATGGAAGACGAAAAGATCCATTTGAAACACACGACGTCGGATTGACACTTTTCTTACAACCTGGGGTCTAGTGCATTTACATTTTTTTTTTTGACCTTTTTCTCTTAACGTGGACGAACCGCAAAAACTTGTTGATATGGCAGTCTATTATAGGTCAAATTTCTCAGAAAAAAATAATAATTAGGGACAAGGAAAAAAAAAAAGTGTAAAATATAAAGGGGCGAGTTAACAGTTACAGTCTGTCACTCGTTGGAACTAGTATTGTTATCGTCGATACCCTTTCAATATATATTATTATTATGATTAAAAAGGTGCATCAATTTGCATGCAATTAATAATTGCAAATTACTGGTTACAAAATGATTAGCACATTTCTGTCATTAATGAGTAATTAACTATCATTTATTTTAACTAAAAAAATACTCTTATGTGATTGTTATATGCAGTCATAATTATGAAACTACAACGATGAGATAGGATCTTGTCATTTCACATGCTAACGTGATAAAACTTAAAAAAGAAAAAAAGAAAAAAACAATGTTCGGTTGTAATTAAAATGTAGCGTATTTTGTTTGTATTTGGTTAAAAGATTAAAATAGTTTGAATTATTTTATATTTTTATTTTGTTGGTTTATGCCAAAAAAACTCTTACTTAAAATTAAAAATTTATTTATATTTTATTTAAGTATAAATTGAAATTTAAAAATTTATTTAAATATAATTATTTTTTACGAATTAAAATTTTAAAAATTTATTTAAATGTAAATTAAATATTTATGATTTTATTTGGATGCAATTAAAATAATATAAGAATTTATTTAAGTTTAGTTTAGTTTTTTTTTTTAATTTTCTTTTTGACAGAAAAGAGTTATGAAATAGGAGTAACTGGTTCATGGTCCCATGAATAAAACAAATTGAACTTACGTACGAAGGAATAGAGTCTAATCAAAAGGTCCTAGCATTGAACCTAAGGAGAGTTCGTCATTGCACATGATCACAAAATTAAAGAGATGGCCACTTTGTGGTAAGTGGGTCCAATTATCCTTGAGATTATTAATTATGGTTCTAAAGTTAATTCGATTTACATGGACATCATCTTTTATCAGGGTGGCGGGTGGTGTAATGATGTATCATCCTGCCTGGAAAGAGCCAAAACGCGCCGTGGATCAACTCTTTTCATGAGCAAGTTGGAAGTCTTCTCTGGCATCTTAAGCAACAACGCCTGCCTCAATCCAGGTTCACTTCACATCGCACTCTGTCTCTATTTAAACTCCAAATTTTATGTTATTGCACAGTTACTACATGTGCTAAATAATTCTCAATTTACAGAATTTAAACATAAAACAGTTATTTTAAGTGATTAGAACTCAAAAATAGATGTGAAATAGACGGGTTTGGAATAGAGCCACACTTGGAAAATTTTGTGAGTGGGAATTCACATTTAATATTCCTCTGGTAGTCGGTCATATTCATGTAGATGTACAGAAGAAAAACAGCCAAAATGGAAATGTGCATTATTAGTTGGTTCTGTTGGTATTCAACGGGTCAATATCCATACAGCAGGTTTCATCATTAATTTTTCGGGCATCATTTTTTCTCGACGAACCAGTCAACGGCAGATGTCTGATATGTAGTGCCGGAAATCTAGTATAGTAATCCTTTTGTTTGAAAAAGGGTAACCTTTTGTCCTGTGGACATGTCCATGTTCCTCACTATCGTTTGTCGTCGCCTTCACGTGATTAATTAAAATAGGTTACGGCTAAGCTACGTCGAAAATGCTTCCAGCTTTACTTTAATTTTTAAAGTACTGGATGATCCGGGCACTACTGGCTTCTCTGTCAGACCTTGTTTCATTCATTTCTAGAAATGGAAAACAGCAGCGGTTGTTCCAAACTGCAAATAGAAATGTCCTTGGCTTGAGCTGGAAAGCAAGGGCCAAAGGAGGGCACATGCATCTATCTCACCGGAAACAATAAAAATCTGTATAAACTTTCCTAGTTGACTGGTTCCCTTAAAAAGGAATGTGTGGTTCTAGCTACAAGCTGCATCAAAACAATAATTTGAAGCCAAATGCTTAGTTCAATTGGTTAGATTGTGCTATATAACCGAGTACCAGTGAAACCCAAAGAAAAAAAAGAAAAAACTTGGTTCCTAAATAGTATTACAGAGAATGTGATTATAAATCTGTGCTTATGTTCACATAAGGACCTTAATTTTTTGTTGGATTATATGGTTATTCGATTGTGTCCATATATTCTTAAAGAACATAATAATGGGGGTAAAATTCTATTAAATAGGTATATAAATGGGGTAAATATTAAGGTGAGATCCCAAGAAATTTTCCTATTCTGCTTCTGACATCCCAAGAATAAACTTCTAACTGGGGAAATTGCTTTCCTACTTTCTAGCCGTTGGTCCTTTACGCTACGCAGTTTAGAGTAGTTTCCTTGATTGTTGAAGGTTTAGATCAATGATGGTTTGAATAAGAAGCAAGGTGGAATTATTACTTGATCCCAAGAAGTTAGCTAACAAATAGAGCAAGAGTCATCTCATCAAATCTCTGCTCTTTCCCCCCTCATAAATATGGTTTTACCTCCAATTTGGTTAGCATATTATTTCGAGGATTTTCAAAAATTATGCATTAAAGAATGAAGATCTGCTTTTGGTGTGTTGATTGATTGAATAGTTGAAGAAAGACCTTACTTCATATCACATCATATTGATGAAAAATGCATCAAGGACCCAAAAATTTAGAGATTCTTATCCTTGCAAGATAATGGCAATTCTTCTCTTTGTGATTGGTTGGAGTAATCATAAAATTCTCATTACAACCAGATTTTTACAACTGGAACCGTGTGAAGCTGAGATACTGTGATGGAGCCTCATTTTCAGGAAATAGCAAATTTGACAACAGGGTAACTATCTCATCTTAGCTTTGTGCCATGCAATGTATCTTTTTTCTTTTATTCATCACTTTGAGCTCTGAAACTCAAAGTGCCATTCAAGAGGCACGAATGGTGAATTCTCATAGGATTCGGAAATAACTATGGACCGAAAGTTATAAGATGTGTACTGCGAAAGACCTTTGAACTGGCTCTTTAACCTATTCCTTTCCGTGTGTACGCTTCTGAAATGAACAGACATCATCGCTTTATTTCAGAGGGCAGAAAATTTGGGAAGCAATTATCCATGATCTTCTTCCTAAAGGGCTGGCAAATGCACGCAAGGTAAATTCAGATTTAGTAAAAATTTGGATATTTCACTTCAACTGTCCGATGTTTGATAAGAGTTGTGTATTTTCTCATCTTCATATTTATGTTTTATTATTTTTAAGAACATGATCTTCTCATTGAAATGTGACCTGCAATTGTCGTATGTAATTTTTTTTCTATCTGTACTTGGGCAATACTTACATTTCCTTTGCTCTTTCTCTGCTCTAGGCCTTGCTTTCAGGTTGCTCTGCTGGGGGTCTAGCAACTTTTCTGCATTGTGACAACTTTGCAAAGATGTTACCAAGCAATGCCAGTGTGAAATGCTTAAGTGATGCTGGATTTTTTCTGGATAAGTAAGTTTCATTGTTCTCTGCGGTATGTAATCTTTTATGTCCGGATCTTACACCTTTTGTTTTTCATTTTTTGCAGACGAGATATAAGCTTGAATCGCACTATGAGGTCCTTCTATCGAGATTTAGTTGCTTTACAGGTACTTAATTTTATCAGTGACTTGAATAGTAATTGTCCATAATGTTTTTGACTTTTCAGTACCTGCTTGAATCTAAATCTTCGGTGATTAATAAGCAAGGGGAACTGTATGCGTTACAATAACTATACCTTAGAGTTGATAGTATTCAGTGTTTTAAGGGTGTCCAACGTATAACGTTCAATTCAAATTGATAAAAAAAAGGGAGAAAAGAAAAAGGGTTACATACAAGTTGGCCAGTAAATATCCCACTCTGGAGCCCCAAATTTGGACATGGTCAATTTGAATTCAATGGTCTCAGTAAGCTTTGACTGGCTCCACATTTTTATGCATGTGTTACATTAATTATAAGCTTACTGACATAAGATCTACCTCTAACTTGCTAGATTTCAAGTCAGTTCAGAAGCACTTTAGGAAGTGTGAATAATGAAAACTAGTGAATATTTATCACAGAACCTACAAAGTAGTTAAAAGCCTGTTTTATACATGAAGCTTTATTTACATAAAGCAAACGTACATGACAGGGTATAGAGCAAAATCTCAATCAAAATTGCACGAGGTCAATCAACAACCCAGAGCTGGTACGATCTTGCTCCTCCTATCCCCACAAGAATGATCGTCCTTTTGCTTGCTGCTGTATGGCATTTAATTGCTGTTTTCTGCAGTGTTTCTTTCCACAGTATGCATTGAAATATATCACAACACCATATTTTATCTTGAACTCAGCTTATGATGTTTTCCAGGTAAATTTCCTTGCTCTAATTTATAAATTCAATGCCATTTACTCGGTGGTTCAAGTGAAATATTATAGCATGGAATGACATATATGTTTAATCATTTTGTTTCTTCCCAAACAGTTTCATCATATTTTGGTTCCAACTTCTGCTGATTTGCATGGACATTGGAGTCGTTGCAAGCTTAATCCAGCAGCATGCAATGCAAATCAGATCAATGTATTGCAAGGTTGGCCTTTCGTTTCCTCATATTTGTTGATTAGTTAATACCTCTTTAGATCAATTTCAAGTGGCATCAGTTCTCATCTATCCCCGTTCATAATTAAAGATAAAATAAATCATTATAAAGTAATTAATGATATCGATTGATGTTAATCCAAATCTTTTTTTCCAGGTTTGAGGCATGAAATGCTTGTAGCTCTTAACTCATTCTACAAGAATTCAAGAAGAGGCGGAATGTTTATAAATTCATGCTTTGCTCACTGCCAAAGTGAGTCACAGGACACATGGTTTGCTGTTGATTCTCCAAGAATACACAATAAGGTAACTACCTATGTCTATTTTCTCAGCAACTCTGATGAGCTGGTTTTCATTTCCTACGACATTGCTTCAGTAACAAGAACCGTTATTTGGGTGAACAGAACACCAGAATCAACCATGCGAACCACTAATGAACCATATTTTCCTCTTCATTTCTATAAAATATTTATATTTAATACACATTCGGACAATGATCTTTTAAATTTATGAAAAATTTTCAATAAAATTTGTATACTTATGCCGGATACATTTAGGGTACTTGGACTCAAAAGTAATTGTCAAATACAGATATATATCCACCATAGGTGTATTCCTTACTTTCAATGTTTTTTCATATATGTAAAGAATTCTAACATAATTATATTCTTGTACCTGTATCTTAATATATGTCAAATACAAACATTTTTAAAAAAATAAAAAGACAAAGCAAACGTAAAGATACATATTTTTATTTGATTTCTGATTACCATCTAAGCATATCTTCTGTGCCGTAAATATGAACTAGTTTTGGTGCAAGAGATTGATAAATATTGGTTAAAAATGGAGGTTCCCGTGAAAAATTTTTTATTGCAGACCATCGCAGCAGCAGTTGGTGATTGGTACTTTAGCAGAAGAGTAACCAAAGAGATTGATTGCCCTTATCCTTGTGATGCCACTTGCCATAACCTAATACCATCACGTCAGGTAAATGTCCTTTACATGTACAATCTTTTTCTTAAAGGGCTGATATTATTGGATTAAAATAACATATTGTTGCCATTGAAATACATTTGCAGGATTAAAAGATCTTATATGATTCTCTAGTTATGACAGATTCTTTTTTGTTCACCTTCCCGTTGAAAAGCTCGTCGATTATAGCTTCTTTATCACAAGAAAAGGCAAATGTAATCACAGTTCGCAATTCATTCAGAAATCAATAAAATCATTTGATTCTCGTAAATGTTTTTTTTTTATATTATCGTATTTTCACGTAAACATGAATATAATGGTATAATTTTTAAATATATTTAAATAAATTAAAATATTAATTTAAAGATTGAGATATGTGATAGTATATTAATTGGTCGGGAAATTAAACAAATTAAACTGTTGGTAAATCAAAATCGAATTAAAAAAAATGAAGTAATTCCTTTAAAGTAGTATGCAATTTCGTTAATAAAACCGGTAATTTCAGACAGACGAGACGAGCAGCCACGCCACCAAAATGACATCCAATCAAAATTTGAGAAGGTAGCCACCTTACCTACAAATGCAAACTAACACTCCATTATCTATAAACAACCGGCAGCGCGCTGCTAATCCTAACGGCGTTGCTTTTCTGCTCCGGCATCGCCATAGCCGTCGGAATTCCCAAAACACTCCTTATTAGTCTCGGATCCAATTCCAGAAACAACAACATTATATTTGATTTACTGAAATAGATTAAAATTTTAATGTAATAAAATAAAATATTATGAGATTTGAATTAATAATTTTATATTCCAATCAAGGAGCTCAAGGTCCAAATAACCATTTAGTACAAGAGAGGTGGAATAGTTATTTTAGCTTTACACGGAATAAGGTTAAAATTTGCAAATCTTTGAATTGAAATTTAGCAAAAGAAATTGTTGCACCATTATAACGCATCAAATTAACTCATAATAAAATAGTTATTACAATGAACCAAACACAACGTATAAAAAATAACATGCAAAACTCATTATTTTTAAAGGATAGACGAGGGTCCAATTTAATAGACTTGCACATTATAGACAATCCGTCAAACTCGATATGTATTGAGTTGAATTTAAATAAAAATTTTATAATTCAAATCATTGTTTATATAAAAGAATTTATATTTAAATTTAATTATTAATATTTCTATAAAATAATTTTTAATAATGACAGTGATAAGACAAGCTTGGACCATATCCAAGCCTAAATAAAAAAATTTGACGATCATGACCGAAACTATTTGATCAAACTATCTGTTTTAAAATAAATTATTGAGGTATTGTTGTTTTGAATTTATTTATCAAAATATTATTGTTTTTAACCACGTAAAATTTTTTCATTTCTTATACATATCAGAAACGTCAAAATGGTGACGTTTTCAAAATGATAGCGTTAACGAAGCATGCGCTTTGCATGAAGGTGCAAGGCGCCTTCGTCAAAATTTTAAGATAGGCTTTCAGCGGGTTCAATTTTAAAATTTTTAAGATTAATTAAACTTTTAAAATCAATTGAGTGGATCAATAAAGTATTTTAAAGTTAAAATAATTAAACCGAACTTAAATTAGTTAGTTCAATCGATTTAATCGATTTTAAAATTTTAAAATATAATTATTTATATTATTATATAAAAATAATTATATATTATATATTATATAGCATAAACGATATATTATGTTATAAAATTTTAAAATATAACGAAAAATAAAATAAAATAATTAGTTTGTTCGATCTATTCAATTATAAATTTTAAAAACTTAAAAAATCAATTCATCTAACTGAATAAATTGTTTAATTTCAATAACTAAAAAAAATCAAATTAAATTAAACTTTGATTGATTCTACTAATTGAATTGGTTGAAATTTATTAATGCTCACCCCTGCAGGCCTCCATGCTCCATGCGGCCATCTTTTGACGCCCTTTACTGCATGATTTTTTTATTTTTATTTTTATCTATTTTCTTATATTTTTATCCGATAAATATATCAAAAAATATAAAAATAATTAAACTATTAAAGCATAACTAAAAAATAAAAAATACAGACATAACATAAATGTATTAATGTCTTAAAATATAAAATAAAATTTATATAAATTATTAATATTTATATAAATATTTAATATATTAAATAAAATTAATTATGAAAAAAATACAGAAATAAATAAAGATATAAATCGTAATTTTTTAAACTGTAATATTTAATTCATACATTTTTAAAATTTAATAAATATAATCGTAATTAAATAAAATAAAATAAAATAAAATAATCCAAACACGACAATATTCTCCGCCAATTCTCACTCGCAGCTGTACATTAATCATTGGACCCAAAAGAGTAACAATAGCAAGAAAAAGAGCCAGAAAGGAATGGAATCATCATCAAAGTGGAAGCTGGATTCACGGTGGTAAAATATAGGGCGATGGCTTGTTCTTCGATAGAGACTAGCAATATTAATTGTGGTGGTGGTGTTGCAAGTGAAAGGAACGGAGGTGTTCGAAATTTCAAACTGAATGAATCCACTTTCTTAGCCTCTCTGATGCCGAAGAAGGAGATTGGCGTCGATCGCTTCGTTGAAGCTGATCTCATTACGACGGTCGCGCGCCCTCATCGCAATCTTTGGTACTATTTTTTGTTTGACTTTCTTATTTCAGAAAAAAAAAAAGACTCTGGAAATGAATAGAAAAGAAAGCAACATTTTGATTCTTGATTTTTCTTGTCATTTGATTAAAATTGCTTTGTTTGGGTCAGTTTCTGGTGTTGACCTTGCTGCTGCTGGCTTGCAACTCACTTCAGATGGGAAGCCAAAAATCTTAGATGCTATTGAGTCGTACTTACTACTTAGTCTGCCTGCTGCGGTATCTGTCAGTTAAATTGTTTTTTGTTTTGGATATATATATATATATATATATGTCAGCTGAATTGGCTCTTTTTAATTATTATTATTATTCTTATTATTATTTTTTGAGTTACTTGAGAATTTATTTATTTTTTAGTACTGGGAGTGGAGATGTTGGCGCCCCAAAAGTGGTGAAGTTTGATGGAGATGGTCGTATACGCGGAGCTTCAAGTTGTGTCATTTATGAAACATTTGATTAGCCTATAATCATGGAAGTTTGCATAGAGTTTTCTCGAATTCCTAAGTTCTTTGTTTTAAATGGTAAAAACATGGGGTTTTTTTTCTTGTTCCTTAATGCTTCTTCAATTTCTAATTGCAGTGATAGCTAAACTTTAGCTGCAGAAAATGATAAGTGATCGGTTATTCCTTTATTTTGTCATTCAACTGATTGATTTAGTTCACTTTTGTAGTTCTCGGATATTTGCATTCTTTCTATTACTTTCTCATTGTCAAGAACATGTGTGATACTTCAAATACATAGAGCATATTAGATTAACCTCTACTGCTAATGTGACAGTTTTTAGCTTTTTGGTAATGTTCTCTGTTGTTCTCTTTATATATATATATACTCCATTTAGCATCATCGTCGTCATCAAATTTAATTCTGAGGTGATTTCTATTTTTCTCATCCCGAGTTCTGTATTTTATTAAAAATGAAACGTAGGGGCTTCGTTGTTTGTCAATTCTTCATAGAAAATCCCTTCTGGTGAGTGGCATGTGGGCTGTAATTGGTTTACGAGCTTTTTACAGAAAGGTAAGAATTATTTTCTGTTTGATTCATCAGAAGTTTTCAACTCTCGATATTGACCCATGATGAATCAACTGATGAACAGCTATTTTCTTGTCATTTCTTTCACTATTCACGCTGCAGAAAGAAAGAAAGAAAAAATGGGATGCAAAGAACGAGGAGGAGATTGCAAAGGCTGTAATGCATCTTGATGAAATTGATTAGGTTCTTGAAAATTCTACTTGGTAACCTCTTCTTATATATGCTTACGATACGATCTTAGACAGTTTGACATAGGTTTTTATATTTCAAATCTGTTTTTGTTTAAATATTAATAATCATATTATTATTGCATGCAGATTGTCAAATTATATTTTATACATATTTTTGCATCCATCATGGGAAAGTGAAATTAGTTCTTCAATTTTATTTATTCATCTCTTGTGCTGTGAAAGTGGTGTGTAGCTAATGACTTAATAATCTCTTACTATTTGGCAAGATTAAATTTCTTTCAAATATGACATGCTAAGAAGGGTATTATTTGATTGAAAGATACTTAGCACTTTGAGATGCATGGACTCTTTCTTTGTCTAACAACAAAACGTTACATGCTATCTTCTTCGTATACTCTTATCATTGTTTTTTGGTGATAAGCGGCATTTATTTTAACCTTCTTTTAATGTACTCAGTTCATTGCTTATGCATATGCTTCAAAATATGATATTGTTTTCTTCGACGATAAAAAATTATTATCGAGGGATAAATGGAAAAGTCCCATGATCTTATGGCTTTTGTATTGCTGATAGCATTTTACTGGTTGGCAGTCTTGTATCATCATACTTCATACCTGTGCAGCGTGCATTTATTACTATCACCATGGCGCGTATAATGTGTTGTCGGGTCTATTAATATAGAAAAATACAAAGATGGAGGATCCCAAATTGAAAAGGGCTTATGAAGATTTCCAGAATAGAATTGACATCTTACAAAAGCAGGCTGATGTAAGGGCCAAGGATTCTATTAAATTACTTTTATTTACATAAATTATATTGCTCTGAGCATTCCTCATGTTCATGTGTTAGAACTATGATGAAAAAGGACCTATTATAGATGCCGTTTTATGGCGTGATGGAAAAGTATGGAGGGTTGCTCTTGACACTAAGAGACTTGAGAGTGATCCTAAATGTGGCAAACCGGCCGACTTTGTGCCCCTAACTAATTACAGGTCTGCATCTTCGTCATTTATCATATCATCGGTTGACTTATCTTTCTGTTGTAGATATTTATATAAAGGCAATGAAATGCCTTTTTAATGATTGAAGAATGTTAATATTAACGCAGTAACATGTAAAACTTCGATTTGGGTGGCATTCTATTTGTCTATTTTGTCATATTGTTAATCATTCATTTTAGAAAATTTAAGTCTCCTCGGATTTTCTGCTCTGAAGTATCTGAAACAAACGTAATGTAGTTGTTGGCTAACTCTGTTGAAACCATCTTTGCAGGATTGAACAGAAATATGGCAATGTTTGCAAATTAGATGCTTGTACGTTTGTTGTTAATGTGTATGACTAGGAAAATATCTTAAGTATTGCTACAGATTGTTCACCTCATGCTACTCATGTTGCTGGTATTGCTACTGCTTTCCATCCACAGGTACCACTGTTTAAGCTTAAGTAATCTCTTTGCAGCACTTTTCTTTTGTAGTTGTAATACAATTTGTCTTCTGACCCGTATGATGATTGATAGGAGCCCCCGTTAAACGGTGTTGCACCTGGAGCACAGTTAATTTCATGTCAAATTGCAGACTCGCACTTAGGCTCAATGGAGACAGGAACTGGCTTGACATGGGCACTGATAGCTGCCGTAGACGTGGGTGAAAGTGCATTTTTCTGATGATTTATTCACTTCTGTATTGTTACGAACCTATGGTCCTTCGGCATTTATTAACCTGTGCAATTGTCTAATTCCTTGTTTGCTTATATCCTTCTGGCATATGTCCAGACTTTGCTCAATATGAACACAGAACACATGTTCATATATCTGTTGATGTATTTATGCATTTAGTGTTGAGGGGTAACTAAAATAGCATGCCGTCTCAGTTGCTGCAAGTGATATTGGGGTTTCTCTTTGTCAGTTGCCATTTCACCGATTTTTAATATGTTGCATTTTACATAAGCTCATGACCATTTGACTTTTTCAGCTCCTTTTCATTTGACAGCATAAATGTGATCTTACTAGCATGAGCTCATCCTTGGCTGCTACTGACGGCACAAAATACGTGCATCACACTGGTGACCTATCTGCCGCGAGCTCGGATGTCCATTCAGATTTATTTGAGGAGAACTTTAAAGAACTGAAGAAATGGGTAGATCTGAAGTCCACTAAATATGGCACCCTCTCTGTACTACGTGAGAGATGGTGTAGAAGGCTTGGAACTGCCTTAAAGGTATTTTCACTTGTAATAATCCAAGTA
>JBBYHO010000005.1:19780145-19792591 GCA_038382025.1 Adansonia gregorii
TCTCTGTACTACGTGAGAGATGGTGTAGAAGGCTTGGAACTGCCTTAAAGGTATTTTCACTTGTAATAATCCAAGTATTGGATGTACTGGTTTATATCAAATTTGGATCTTTGTCGTGGATGTACTGGTTTATATCAAATTTAGGGAGGGGGATTTGAACGTGGATATTGAAAACGCTCCCCTTCCCTCTGTCCCTGAAGAAATGTCACCAACTTGCTGAGAAGGGGAAGAAAGATGCGAGGAATGGAAAGTAATACGGACTATGAGAAACCCGAAGTCAGGAAATTTTAAATGTAACTGATGCTTTATATCACTTGTCACCCTGCATAAAAAATTTATGAAACACATTTGGGTTAGGAAAAATATGGAATGGTTTTGTACCCCTCGATGCGAATTAGTAATTAGTCCCTTAGGGAGTTGATAAGGTTTTTATTTTCACATTTATTGCATGATTCCTGTTTTTTGGCCACTACTTTAATTCAGTAGTTCAATGTAAGGTAAATTTACCTTATGCTGGCTAGTGATGTGATCTTTCCTTGAGTTCAGTTATCTGCTGTCACAGGTAGTAAATGACATGATTCAGGGTGATGGAGAGCCTCCGAAGAAGAAACTCTATGAATTGAAGCTCCCTCTGCTTGACGGCATCGGGTGGAGCCATTTATCAACATACGAAAGACAATGGATGCATGTCCGCTTCCCTCCAAGCTTGCCCCTCTTTTAAGGTTTTTTTGCTCAATCATATGAGACCAGGTGCCTGATTACCATTAACCAGGTTAGTTTCTAGTTTTCAGCTTGATATAAAGCGATTGAACTTTGGAAGGATTTTTTTTTTTTGGGGGCCTGGGGGGGAATAAATAATTGTAACAATAGTTTTTGTCATGATAAAATGCAGTTATATGATTCTCGAGCTTCTTGTTTTAGTTGCTGAGATCATCTCGTGATATCCACCAGACTTCCCCCTCACACTGTAGAAAATATGTGGCTGCAACTTTGACGTCTGCTCTTGGAATACTGGGGCATAAGGCTAGGAGAAAAAAAAAAAAATACTAGACCGCAGGTTAAACCGGTTAAATTTTTTATTTCTGGTTCAATTTAATTAGTTCATTTAAATGAGATTTTAATATTTAAAAAATAATTTTAATGTTAAATAATTAATATAGATTTGAATTTGACCTAATGGTGTTGTCAAGTAATATAAATTAAAAGATTGAAGGTTAAATTCTCATCAATTTATAAAAAATGAAAAATATATGTTAAATTGTTTTTACAAATTTTTGCAGGTTAAATCAGTTTTCTCGATGCAGTTAATGGACTGTTTGACATAATGTACGGAGCTGGCTAAATCATCATGGGTCCTGTCCCGTGCGATTGTTAACCGATTTCAACAATATTGGGGAAAAGCCATGATTAGTAAGAGGTGCTCTTTTTTTTTTTTCTCCCCCTTATGATGTGGTGGTTATTGCGGCAGAAGTGGAGTGACTCAAGTTTGCATCTTAAACGGTTGTTCCTTTCTTTATAGGGTATTTATTTTAGGATTTGTAAGAAGTGAGAAGTGGGATGCAATTATGGATTGGATGACGATTTTGACAAAAGAAGACTAAGATGGGTAAAGAAGGTGGATGTCCGTAGACCGTAGCTCATGGATACGATAGCGAAACGGGTGATGAAGCACGAATTTGAATTATTCACTTCTTACCCACCCAAATTCCCCCGTCTTCGCTTATTTTCTTTCTACCCTCCCAAAACAAAGGGAAAATCCCCAGTGAAAACTCAATATCTTCTCCGAATTCTCTAATATTGTGGTTGAAAATTTAGATTTGGATTTAGATTTTAAATTTTAAAATTTTACATTTATGTTTTTCAAATTTATGAATTTAAAAGTTTTTATTTGAATAATTAAAATTTAAATTTGTATTTAAATGAAAATTAATTTGTAATTTGTAAATAATAGAGTAACAATGAAGAAACGATTTTGTAAATTCTCACTTTCGAATAAATTTTAAATCTTAAATTTGGATTGCGAAAAATTAATATTGGATCTGTCGATATTCAAATCTAATTTTTTTTATTTGACCCATTTTATTTCTGCCCTCCCAAAAAGAGGGGAAATCCCAAGTGCAAATCAGTATATCTCCCAGAATTTTCTAAGATTATATTCGGAAACTTAAAAGCTTTTGATTTGATTTAGAATTTTAAAATTTTTAGATTTAAAATTTATAATTTTCAAATTCATGAATTTAAAATTTTTTTGATTTGAATAATTAAGATTTGAATTTAGATTTAAATAAAAATTAATTCTCAACTTGTAAATGATAGAGTAACAATGAATAAGTGATTTTATAAATTCTTACTTTCAAAATAAAATTTTAAATTCTAGATTTGAGTTGTTCAAAATTGACGTTGGATTTATTAAGATCTAAACCTAATTTTTTTTTATTTGACACCCAAACAACAAATTTAAATTCGTAAATTTAAATCTAAATTTTGAACTCAAATCCATGTTTTCAAACATATTACAAATAAAAATTACTTAAGACACCGGAAATACTTGCAAATTTCGAGTCAAAAACAATCATGAATACAACAAAGCTTGATGTAAGTTCTTAATCAAAAGTTATTAAAATTACACCATTATGATTAGGTCTAAAAATGCTGCTTAAATAATTTAGTGCCTGCTGACTAGAAAGCATGCTTTTTTTTTTTTTCCTAAATCATCAATTCATTAAGATTATGACTATAAACCTCCATAGGACAGGATTTTAAAGAAGAAAAAAAAAACACACGCACACTCGAATAATGACAGTCTATGTTTATATTGTTTTTATTTAAAATAGATTTGTTTAAAGGTTTGGTAACTTATTCGATTCAATAGATTTTGTTTAGGTCTAGTCTGGATTAGTTTTTTTCTTAATTCAAGCCAAATTTATTAATTAAAATAATAATTTTTATTTAAATTTACTTATAAAAATAGATAAATGTTAATAAAAAATAATTTTAAATATTTTATTATATTTTGAATAATAATTCAAGTTATCAAATCAAATACATACTCTAACTTAAATTTTAAATTTTTTTGACTTATAATCTGACCGGACTTTGAATAGATCGTCTAATACGAAATAACATGTTGTTGGTTTACGTCAATCAAAAATATCTCTATCTACGTATCTTGAACTAGGAATGGTGAAGCTAATTTCCTGTCCAACATTAAAATAAATAAAAACGGAGATGATGAAAATGGATCCCATTCCACCTTCTTAATTAGTTGGCTCACTCCATTGGTTACGAAGGACTTGCCACTTGAAATTCATTCTTTGGTGTTGAGATGGTTTCAATCAGTCTGATCTTTTCTCGACAATTAAAAGATCGTAATTATGATGTCATTATTTATTCGTTTAACCGTAAGAATCAATGTTAAATGTCAACTTTTCCTTTTTTAAAAATAATTCTTGGGTCTTAATTTGAATTCGTTATCTATTCTTTAGAAAAGAAAAAAAATATTACAAGATTTTGTTAACAAGTGCTAAAAGTTTTTTTAATTATTATATAATAATATATTTATTAAATATATTTAAAATAATAAATAAAATTATCCATTATTATATTTAATATATTATGCAATAAAATTCAGATTGGAAGTCAAATTAATGATCCTTCGGGATCAAAAGTCCAATGGGCAATCCCTCTAGTTTATTGGCTTGAGCGATCTAACCAATTCAACTTAATTGTTCAATTAAAAATAAAATAAATTAAACATATGGTTTTAATAAGAAAAAGTCTTAAATATAGTAATTAGTTAATAAGAATATCTATATGACTTAATGGTATAGTTTTTAAAATTCAAATTCCACCACTTACCATTAATGAAAAACATAAAAACCAGCAAGAAGTTTTCTTCTTAATGGTGTAATCCAATTTTTACCTTTTTTTTTTATCAATTAAATTGATTTTTTAATTATTTATTATATTTTTTATTTTAATATGTATCACTAATAATTTTAGGTTGAATCAATGTGATCTAATTCAATTTTTTTATCACTCTAATAATATTATTATAAATAATATATTAATTAGCATTAACATGTATTTTTTGCAAAACCCAATTATATAAGAAATATGTTTAAAAAACTATTTGATATAATATTAACATGTTTAAAACGTACAATTAATGTAGCGTCTATAATATTATTTTGTGTGTGACGTTGGCTGACGATAACATGAATAACGACAACGTGGCATAATCTGTAACATGTCAACTATGGACGAAGACCCAAAATGGATAATGTGTGACATGTCCCTTATGCGTCAAAAACGATGCCGCATGTAAATAAGTTATTGACCCATGAATTAAGAGTTCTTTTCATTCATACATTGTCGGTTTGTAAGTCTAAAAGTTATCAATAAATCATATAATTTCATTAATAAATAAAAATAATAATAATAATTATATTTTAACAAATGGCATCAGCTTATATATATATATATATATATCGTTAAATATATTTTTTTTACCTCCTCTGGTCATGAGGCCTTTTGAAACCCTAGGCCCTTTGATTTGGTTACAGACCCCCCCTTCTTCTTAGGTAGAAGGGGTTAAGCTCACGTGCATGTCAGGTCGTCATTTTCAGTTAATGTTAATTGCGTCACAAATCAAATCACGTGGCATTATATGTTAATGATTATTATATATAATTAACTAACGGTGTCAAAGAGTAAATTACGTTGATTCTCAAAATAAATAGGCTGCAAATATCACATTACATTATTTTAAAAATATAAATATCAGGTCAAATAATTTCTTGTCTTGCATGTCCTTGTCTGATCTTTGAGTAAAACAGAAGATAGTTTCTTGCATAAATTAATAATTAACGTCGTAAAAAGTATTTTTTTTTTTTTTTACTTTTTGACAGTGATCAGGAGTGAAGATTAATTTTCATTTAGTTGATAATTTTATTATTTATTATTTATTTCTGTATAGAAATAAATTTAAAAAAATAAAAATATTTTAGCACATACAATTATTGGTGACATCCCTAGAAGTGTCGAATACTCCAAATCTCAGACAGGAGATATCATTTACCCGGCTATGTGCATGTTGGAATGGACAGAAGAGAATATGAATTCAAAAGAAACTGAATTTTACTTTTAGTTATTCGGAGTTACGGAGGTTAATGTTAGATACGGTATATATGTAATATGAATGTATTTTATTTTATATATTTAAAAAATTATATTTTTATATACATATTTAAATATATATCGGATATAAATATTGAATATAAATACTCTAAAAAATAAAGTCTTCGACCAGCATAAGATCTTGGAAGGAAAGGTTGAGACTCGTTAGAGCAAGAAAAACTTTGATACCATAAGAAATTGTGCGACCAAATCAAAAACCATAACTTTATTTATGTGGGTATTTATAGTACGGATAAGAGTTACAAGTTTAAACATTACAATCCAAATACAAAGGTAATAAGATAAATTTAATTTTAAACATAAAAATTTAAATACAAAAATAAAGGATAATTAAATTATCCTTTAATTTGAATTTCTACACAATGTTATCTTATTTTTAATTTGAACTCACCTTACCTCCCAATATATGCATGGCGCACACAATACATAAATAATGTAAGAAAAAGAAATAAATAGAAAAGAAGAGGATTCAAGTTGGGTCTGATTTTTGATGTCCCAATAAGGTTTCAGATTCAATTTCACCCTTCTCCTAATCCAATTCGACTATATCATTGGGGGAAAAAAGGGAAGAAAAAGCCTAAAGGGGTTGAACTATGAGTGGAAGTCCAAATCTAGGCCTTAGGGAAAGCAAAATAGAAGGGGAATGGCGATAATTTGGCGAGAGTGAAAACGAAAACCTACTAAGCATAAGTGTTAATACAACTTTGTATTCCATCATTGTCAAATTCCTCCCAACGCACATCCTCCCTCCGAACCCGAACGGCAAGAACCCCATCTTGTGCTTGCATCCACCATACAAATGATCATCCTTGAACCTCTCCGGTCGGAACTCGTAAACGTCGTCGCCCCATATCGCTGGATCGTGGTGCATGGCCACCACGTCGATCCAAATGTTTGTTCCATTTGGGATAACAAGATCACCAACCTTTATATCTTCCCTTGCTTGCCTTTGTGCATTTGGTGCTGGTGAGTATAGTCTTAGCACCTCGTTCATCACCCATCCCATCTGCAATCCATAGCCACACAAATTATATCTTTGGTAAGCATTGATCCACGTGAAATTCATTTATAATAATAAAAGGAATATATAAATATATATGATCAATCCATTACATTTGCCCGCGTAATAAAATAAAAAAAATCGATGAACTGGGTAGGACTGGAGATGACGTTAAGTTTGGCCGGTTGGGAATAGGGGCCCCAATTAATTAACCCAAACTGAAACTAGTATCAGGGTTTTAAAGTGTCACTAGCACCGGCCGTCAATTCATTCCAAACTAATGGGGAAGTTGCCACCTGCCAAAGTATCAAAACGAATTGCATGTTTCCACACATGATGCTGACTTGACGTTGCAACTTCGTCCCCATGGCGCTTTCGTTTCAGTTTTGATCTTTGACATGGAATATGTTGTTTGAACTTTCCATTCAACACGGTTGGATCAAGATTGGGAAAAATGTGTCCGTAAAAATTAATCAAGAAATAGATTTGGGTATGAAACGTTTTTCTTTTTGGCTTCTAATAACATAAATCAAAACTGATATTGTTCGTACCTTCTTTAAGCCAGCAAGCTTAGTGAAATCGATCTCTTCATCTCCAATCACTTCTTTAATTTCCTCCCTCAATTGGTTTTGCCAGTGCGGGTGGACGGCCAAGAGCAGCAACGTCCAAGTGAGTGCCAATGCGGTGGTTTCATGGCCACCAAAGAACAAAGTCTTGCACTCATCGACAAGCTCCCTTGCCGTCAAGCTCTTCCCCGCCCGTCCATCGACGTGGCTGCCTTCTATCAACAAACCCAGCAAGTCCTTCTGAGGGGATCCATCCCAAGACTTCTTGCGATCGCCGATGATGGATAAAAGGATTTGGTCAATTTCTTTGCCAAGTTTCTTGGCTTCTAGGTTCTTAGGGAACATCCATTTGCTGAAAGGAACACCCACGTAGCGGTTGGTGTTGAATAGTGTGATTTGCATGGCTCTCAATTTTTCAAACAATTTCCTCCCGTTTTGGTGGCTCAACCCGAAGCTTGTTCTCGCAATGATCTCCCCCGCCGTTGTTGTGATTTCTCTTTCGACGTCGATTTCAGGATTGCCGGATTTTATTTGTGTAGCCCACCTGTTTAGCATCTTTGAGGCCGGTTCCACCATCAAGCTTGCCATAGCCTACATTACCACAATTAGAACATATAATTAGTCAACATCTCACTATTTTTTCTATTTTTAGCACTATATATTACTTTTATGTGAAGGAATTAGGGTCAACTTTGGACCTGGTAGACCCACTAACTTTATTTTGTCTCTTTTTTCTCTGGGTACATTCTAAAGAAAAAGACAAGGATTTAAAATTACGGGTAATGATCACTATCTCAAGCCTAGGTTGATATCCATCCATTTTTTAATTTATTTAAACTTAAAAAGCTTAATATAATTGATTTATGTAATTAAATTTAAAATATAATATTTAATAAGTACGTATTATTTGAATTTTTTTGTTTACTCCAAATTTATAGTCAACTTTGTTAAAAAAACTTATTCATTTATCTAAAAAAAGAAAAATAAAAAAAATAACATTTAAGACATATATTAATTATTACTATAAGTGTACATTTAATCTGTAAAAATGTATTTAACGAAAGTATATTAATTATTAATTTTATAACAATTAGATTTTGATACACTCCCTGTGTGAGTAAAGAAAATTTTTTTTTAAGTAATTGGTGGTTTTTTTGTATGTGCATATTCTTAAAAAGTAAAATTAATTAAAGGTATTTAAAATTTATATCAAATGTTACTTTTATTCTTTATTTTATAAATTTTTATAATTTAATTCAAGCCCATCTTCATGTTAACGAATTATGACCAAGTTTCCAACTTTGCAATTTTAGACTTTTACACTTAAAGAAACGCTGTCACCTGTGGAAAACGCATTTTCATGGGAAAAAATTAACGCACTACTTTTTCCTCCATCGAAAGCGTATAGTTGTGTGTGTATATATATATATATATATATATATATATATATATTTCTCCCATTATAATTAAGATTGTGGGAATTAAAGGAGGGAAATTTAAGAGAGACCTTCAAGTTAGCCGGAGAGAATGCTGGAGTAATAACATGGCGATGACGAACCCAATCGTCTCCTTCTACCATTACCAAACCGCTTCCGAACATAGGCTTCCGATCATGTTTAAACACAATGGGTTTTCCCCAGCTCTTTCCCAGGACTCCTGACGACATGATCTTAAGGAACTCTGGCTCTGCAATATACAAAAACGCCTCCGTCCCCAGCCAGTAGATGAACACTTTTCCTGCAAGCCAAATACCGGAAACTTGAAAAGTCAACCAAAGGAAAAACAGTCAAATCGACTTAAGGGTTTTCATTTTTGTTTGTGGGAAGGTTCTGATTGTATGAAAGAAGCGAAAAGTTATACCATGAGTCTTTTGCCACCGAGCAAAGTAAGGAAACACAGTGGAGTGTATATCATTGGAAACAACACCAGAGGATCCAAGTGAAGAATCATTATTAATGCTCTTACTATTATTTTTCATCTCTGTAATATTTCCAAGAGGAAAACTAGGAGCTGGACCTCCAAACCCATTCTTCTTAATCTTGCGGTAAGCTCGAATGGGCAGAATCCAGCAAGAGAATAACAATCTCAAAAACAAGTATAGAAGAAAAGCCACCATGGCTAAACTGAAAAAAGCTTGGGATAGTTTGGAAAACCCCATTTATATTGCAAAACAAGCTCTCTAACTCTCTCGATCTCTATCTGGCTAGCTCTTTTTGGTTATAAGAACCTTAATACTAATTATATTAGCTGAATTTGATAATCAAAGAAGAGAACCGAAGTGGGTATTTATAGAGGAAGAAAGAGACCATGGGGAGTTCAAGAATGTCGGAGCTCTGACTATTTGATCCATCCATTTTTGCTCGTTTGAACGTTTTTTAAGTCCTTCACCTTTTCAACCTTCTTTTTTTCTTTTAATCTTTTTTTCTATTAAGTCCGTTTCTTTTTTTGTATTTATACTGTCTTTGTATATTAAAAAAAAGTAATAGAAAATGTATATTATATTTTAAATAAAAAAAATAAAATGCTGCGTTTGGCTATGCCGACCAGTTTTGTCTTTGTCAAATCTTTGGCTTTGGTCACCATTCGGCTTAAACAAACGCGGTTCAGATATATCCTGGTCTAGCTTTCGCCCAATCCGTTTTCTCCACGTCGGATCTTTGACTGATTTACAGCTGTCTTCCACACCAACGTGAACTTTTGAATAGTCCATGAGTTTCTAGGAAGTTTAATCGCTCGAATTAAAGCATAATCATTTTCCCCCTTCTTTTTAATGGCAATTATTTCAATTCTTCAGTTAAAATATGCCATCTATTTAAAATTTAAATTAAATTTGATAATATTAAATATAATACGTAAAAAATAATTAAAATATAATTTTAAAAATTATAAAATGATGCAAATAAAATAATATTTTAAAATTTATATAATATAAATTATTAATATAAATATAAAAATTTTAAAAATAATTATAAAATAAAAAATACGAATTATTATATTTAATTTATATATGGCTTGATTTAACTATATTTAAAATAAATTTTAAAGTAATTTTTTATATGAAATGAAAACGTTGCTCCTTTTTAATTATGCTAAGACTTAGGTGTTGTTAAAGTGTTAATTAGTACAATTTACAAATTTTAAAAGCTAAATACTTGTCTTTATATATATAAAAAAAAGAATGAATTACTATTAAAATACTTAATTTAAACAAATTATAAATATGTGACCATAAATCCTCAAACTTTAGCCTCCACTCCACCATAGAAATATTTAAATATAAACCTTTTTATTCCAAGGTTTGGACTGTGGAAAAGTGGAATTTTCCTTTGGTTTGTTTAAGGAATAATCCGTGACTTACATTTTTTATGTCATTGACCAAGGAAGGTTTCCGCTGTGTGGAATATCATATGAGAAAAGTCAAAGCCCATGTCATAATGAAAACGCTAATTAGTATTTATTGATAGGATATATATATATATATATTTTATCAATACTTAGTGCATAAATTTTTAATATTATTAGTGCATGATGTCATTCTAGCAATAAAAAATATAAAATTTGAAATCAATATTAATAACATTAATAAATGACATATATAATTTAATTAATAATTAACAATTTATATATTTATTATCATGCATTAAATATAAATATTTATTTATCAAATCAAATATACAGAATGCTGGATGATGTAAAATTAATACTATATATTTATGAAGCCGGGCTGGCATACTTTACAAGAAACATTTTCATTTTCGCTACCTTCCAAATTAATTCACTTAGCCATAATTTAGAATGAACAGAACTTTGCTAAAATTAATCAAACAAAATGTTTGCTAAAAAAGTTCATGAACACATCATTTTGTTGAAATAGAAAGAATCCTAATAATAATAATAATAATAATTATTATTATTATTATTGTTATTATTATTTAAAATTCAATCCTTTGAGTAAAAGGGTTTACAAAGATTTTTTGGACATAGAACTATAAAAGTCCAAATTGGTGTATGTTTCTCCTGGAATATAGTCTTTAATTAAAATACATATGAAATTTTATATTTTATATATCGATATACTCTTATATGCAAAATTAAAACTACACACAGATGATAACAGACATTAAAGTTTAAAGTTGATCGCGATTTTCTTTTTCTTTTTCGCATTTTTAATTTTAAATTAGGCAAGTGAGTTTTGGATAAACATTTCCGATATAACTGACTCATTAAAACACCCTTCTTTTTAATGTAAAAAATGTAGAACGAAGTTAAATTTCCAATACCTATACTTATATTAGCATTATTAAATGCAAAATAAATAAATAAATAAATAAATAAATAAATAAAAAGTCTAAAGTCAATTTATTAATTTGTTAAAGTAGGTCAATTGTAATTAGGACTTGGATTTTTAAACTAAGGTATGGTTTGAAAAGGAATTAAGATTTCTGCCAACAATCCCTCCCTCGAGAGCCTCATGCATTCAACCAAAAGAAAAAAAATTGCTGCAACACTCAATTCTTAACTCTGTTTTGATTTTTTTTTTTTTTTTTTGAAAGCCGAAAATTCCCAAAGGGCAAAAAGCTTCGGTAATTAGGTAGGACTTGAAACCCTTAAGAAAATAATACATTTTAATTCTTAATTTGTTCACCAACTCAGTGACTCACCGTTTTACGTCGCTGGGTTGGTAAACATATGTATATACACGTATGTGGTTACATAGTTCTAGTCCTGTGGAACAGTCATTAATAAATCTTACATTGGTATTAATTACTTTCAACACTATAATTTTATTTTAAGGAAAATATTAATCAGCGCTTAGCAGAATTAATTAAAGTGGTATATTGAAAGAAAAATATAGTTCACGCATTTTTTAATTCAATAAAAATAATATATTAGATATGCTAAAATAATAATTAAAATAACACCAATACTCATAAATATCGACTAAGCGAACCCTTATTTTAATTTCAAAATTTAATTCTCTTAAATTATTCTAACACCACAGGGCTCCTTGGCTCTAAGACATGACCTTTTTTTTTTTTTGGCAAAATTCTCCTTTAATCTTCACGCTAAATTAAGGCTAAGTAAATTAATAAGTTTCTTCTAAATTATACTAGCCCAGCTTCATAAATGTATAGTGTTAATATATATATATATGTATTGAAAAGTAAAGGTTACAATAATAAAAAAAAAGCCATAAAATTTATCACTTTATTTAAATGAGTTTTTATATCTTTTAACATCTAAATAAACTCTTTAACCTTTTTATTTATATCTAAATAAATTCTTAACCTTTAACTTTTACCTAAATAAATTATAACTTTTAAATTATATTCAAATAAAATTTTAACATAAATAAATTTTTTACTTGAAATAAAAATTTAAATAAAAATCAAAAGGTAAAATTTTATTTGAACAGAATAAAAGAATATAAGCTTTTTTTTTTTTAAAAGTAGAAGAGTTTAATGGCTTTTTTTTTTAATATTTTAATCAAAAACAAAAGAATGACTTGGGGCCCTTTGCATTCGTACGGCCGTCCTTTTTCGATGCGTTTGGACCACTATTTGGGGTCCAAAGGCATGGTGGAGTTTCCACAGTTCTCGGTGTTGGTTTTGTTTTTTATACCCTTTTGTTTTTTGGTTTAATGATTTTTATTTAAAATAATAAATAAATTTATATAATTA
>JBBYHO010000005.1:19831122-19843294 GCA_038382025.1 Adansonia gregorii
ATAATATAATATAATATAATATATATCTTGTAATAATAGTTATATTTTTATTTTACTATTTGTTAATTTATTAAAACATTTTTATAATGTAAGCTATACTATATATTTTTAAAAAAATATTAACCAAAAAAACTTATTAAAAATAAATTTAATTATTAAAAATTAAATTAAAATTTTATTTAAAAATAAAAATATAACATATATAAAATTAAATAAATTTAAATTATTTATTTATAAATACGAGTAATTTTAAAATAATTTATCTATCTTTTAGGTTGAAATTCTATAATAAGTTAATGCTTTGCATGATCTCGGTCTGAATCTTACCCGACCCTTGATGTAACTAGTACCAACAACCTGGGTTGAATTGTAAAAATTAAATATTTAATGGCTTATTTCCAGCTATCGTCGATGTACCAGTATATAAAAATAATCCCATGGGGCTCAACTTTTTAACAGCCGGCAAGGGCCGTTGGTTGGGTATTACAATGCCATTTCAGTTTGGACCTACAGAGGATAAAATGTTGGGCTTGTAGTATTGGGTTAGCAGATTTATCATTTCAGCTGGCATGAGCCCATTATTACTTTCTGCCTTTGTTATCATTAGAAGATTGACGTGGCGGTTCCGTCAATTTGGGTTTCAACAACCTGTATTTATTTTAATATTTTATAAAAAATTAGTAGCATATGATTAGACTCGTAATTCCCGATAGTGGCCATTTTCGTAAATCCCGTATCGATAGTTCGTATGTATTTCAAGATATATAAAATTGCCTGCATTCTGAAACGGCTACTGTAGTTTTGAAATCTATGTTCTATAAAAATTTCGCAAGCGTCGGTGGTGTGCAGCGTCAACTCGTTCTTCACAGGCGATATGGCTTGTTTGCAAGGACACCTCGTTAAATCATATGTTAGTAGCCTGTATGTGTTTTAAAGTACATAGAACTTCGCTCAAACTTGTCATGATTTTGAGATGTGGTAAGTTTTGTCTCTGTAAAACGAACTTATAATTAATTAATGTTATAATTTTATTTAAAAATATTACATAAACAAATATACAAATGAAAATAAATAAATTTAACATTATATTAAAATTTAAAAACAATGAAACATATATTAAGTAATAATCATTTTATATACTTTCAATTTTTATTCTAAAAAAATACTAACATTTTATTCTTTTCGGTTTTAAGAAAAGTATTTGTATTTTATTTTTAACTTAATTACTTACATGTAGATTATTTTTTATATTATTATCTTAAGATGGGTTTAATTTTTAAGTTAATTGCAATAAACATGCTTACTTAGATAGCAGATTCATCAATACATGTGAGGTAAATATTATAGATACAAAATACCGTATTTTAATAAAATTATTATTTTTATATCTCTCAAAACATATATTAATTTTTAATTTTTAAATAAAATCAATTAGAATGAGATTGAAATTAAAGCTTTTTTTTATAAAAAAAATTAATTGTATTTTAATCTTCTATTTTTATAATTAAATTTAAGTTTATAATTGATTTAATTTTGGATTCAAGTTGATCTCGAATCTAACTTAAATTCGAATATTATTGAATTTAAATTTTTAAATATAATTTTTTTAGATTCAAAATTTTTAAAATTTTTAATTAACTTGAATTTCAACAAATCAAATTCAATTATTCTTTAAATTTGGGGTCATTTTTCCTCATTTATTTAATAGATTGTGCTTGAATTTTTATTTAAAAAGGGGAAAAAAATGTACCACTAAAAGGTGAGCAATGTAAGCGAAGCAGAGGATTGAACCAAAGACCCACGCGCGAGGCACGTGTTTCCCAGGCAATAAGATTTTAACAACAAAAAACTCATTTAAGTTTGCGCGTAGCGGATTATGACTCGTTTCTGAGCCCTTTGCTTCGCCTTTTCATCGCCGCCCGGCTGCCTTTACCCATTCAATCAAATACCTCCTAAAACCCTTTGTCACTGCTTCGACGGTTGACATTCTTCTCTCTCACTTTTGCAGTTTTCATTGAATATGGTGAGCAAAAGACAGAAATTAGCTCGCAAGCAATATAAAGAAGCGCACCCTGAGCTGTTTCCGATCCCAGAGCCAACACCGGCAAAAGACCCAGACAAGAAGAAGAGGAAGAAGCAAAAGAGCAAGTTCAAGTGCAAAAAGGAAGATCCTAAACAGCCTAAAGACCCCAATAGTTCTAACAAAAATGGGTTTCGAAAACACCCACTTAGAATTCCTGGCATGAGGCCCGGTGAAAGTTGCTATATATGCAAAGCCAATGATCATATTGCCAAGCTTTGCCCTCAAAAAGCTCAATGGGAAAAGCATATGGTTAGATTTTTATTTTGATTTCAACTATTTTTTCTTTTAAATTTTGAGTTTTATGAGTTTTTTTTCTCCAATTAACTTCCCTTTAATTTGCTGTTTTGTTATTTGTCTTTTGATGTTCATAGATATGTTTACTCTGTCGTCAACGTGGACACTGTCTCAAGAACTGCCCTGATGTTATGGATAAAAAGAAGTGTTATAACTGTGGAGAAACTGGACATTCACTCTCGAAATGCCCTCAACCTTTTCAAGATGGTATTTTGCTCCTTTTCCTTTTATCACTTGGAATGCTCTAGATTGGTTTATTCTCTCCATGATTCTTTACAATTGTGTGCAACGCCTGCAGTGTTAGTTTACCATGATGATTATGCTTACTTTTTAAACTTTTGTTCTGATTCGGCTTCAGAGTTTTGCTGAAGTTGGCATCTCCAATAATATTAAGAGTTTTAATTCATTGTTTCGTGATAAACACAAATGGTTATTTTCAAAATGAATTTGGTGCTGTCTTTGTTTGTAGTTTTTAGTTTAACATATAATTTAGACTATGAAATTTCTGTTCTAGGATGGGGTTGCGTTCTTATATGTTTTTTTATGCAAATTCATTTAAGATAAGAGAACTTGTTTAACACTTGCAATTAAAGTTCTTTTTTTTTTTTTTTGAGCTTCTCTTCATTTATTGCCATGAATGATGATTTTCTCTTTCGTATTGCAGGGGGGACTAAGTTTGCCAAATGTTTTGTATGTAAGGAAATTGGACATCTGAGCAAAAACTGCCCTAAAAATACGCATGGAATCTATCCGAAGGTACAGTATGGGTAAATTATTTATTGCCTTTGGATTTTGAGTGCACACTTTGTGTATATTTGGGGAGCAGACAACATGTTTACATGATGTCTATGTTCTTTTATAAATGTTTCAATCCATTTTAGCAATCTTTTTCTTCACTAATCTGATACTTGAATTTACTTTTCTTTTTTGTCTCTCCATAGGGTGGTTGTTGCAAAATATGTGGTGGTGTAAACCACTTGGCCAAAGATTGTCCTGATAAAGGCAAAAAAGCAACCATTGCAGCGACCCGAGAAGTTGGTTCATGTAAGTTTTCACTAACAAAACTCAGGGTTTATCCCAACTGTTCAGCTGTTTGTTTAATATGATTTATATAGCTGAATAACCAAGTTTAACCCCAACTAAACCCTGGGCTTCTTTTGATTGTTTTCATAAGTGTTCTATAAGTTATTGAGCTTCTCTAATTACCCCATGGCCCTATATAAGTCATGGTGTTGGAGGTTCAGAAATACATGTCAGGTCTGATTTTAATAAGAGCCACTAAAATTTTGTTGGTAGTGGTTTGAGGGGAAAAAAGGGAAAATATATCTTTCAAAAGTTTCTCAACATGTTTAGGTTATTGTTCCTGTTATTCTTGATACGTAATGATAACAAGTTAAATGACTAGTAAAGAAACGATCTGCTTAGAATAATAATCTTACAATATGTTTGGTTTATTGTGATGGAATAACTATTTTGTAGGAATGGAATAGAGATGGAATGAAATGGAATAACTATAGCAGTAGTTTGATTCAGTGGAATAGAACATTATGGGATTCGAAATCTCAACAAAGGGGATTCGAATCTCGTAAAGCAATTTCTTATTCCGCCCCAGGTCGAAATAGCCATTCAATGGGTAAGGCACTAAATGGCTATTCCATGATTTCACGGAATAGGGCCATATTCCGCGAACCAAACAACAGGATTATTGTAGCATGCTGAATAGGCCCGTAATGGAATAGCTATTACAGCGAACAAAGCATGCTATCCTTTGATCATGCTGTGCCCTTTTCCATTATCTCATGTTGCAGGATTACCGGTAATGTTATAGAAAGTGATGCAGTGGAACTAGTTCCTTGCTTAAGCTTTTCATTAGCTCATGCAGCACAGTAAGAAACGTATTATGTATGATACCCCAAATGTAGGAGTGTGGTATTCGTGTTGGTTGGTCGTTGGAGGAATTGAAAGTATGGGTACCATAGAGATAATTATTGCTATGTTCAGCGATTTAAAGTAACTTGAATTTCTTCTTATCATGTATAAGACGAGATATTTGGTCAAAATTAGGACAGAAGAGCAGCTGTATCGTGATAATGCTTATATGATATATGTCTGCTATATTGATCTTGGCTGCTCTCAAAGAAAAAAAATGGCTTCTATGTGAACAATAACATAGAATCTAATAATTGGGATTCAGTAGCGTAGTTCAGTAGGATAATTGAGTGAATTAGATGGTAAACATAGCATCTGGAATTTGGGGTGAAAATAGTTGTAAATCTATCACCACATTCCAGCTATAATCTCTTAACTTATGTAAAGAATTCCTGTTATCTGTGTGCAAGAACATGGTGTAGGGTTATGCATGTTAAAATTTTTAACCTAATCCTTCGTATTATCTCCTGATTTCAGCAATTGAAAGCGGAGAAAGGCCAACAGGGCAAGTGACAAAATTTGTAAGCGGGGATGATCTTGAAGACGACTTCATGGCACAGGACTCTGAGTCAACGCAACATGATGCTTCTGATGCAAAAGATGCTAAGATAAATTCGAAAAAGAAAAAAGGGCCAAAAGTAGTTAATTTTGAAGGATAAAAACAATTCTCTTCCCATGAACTTCTTGAGTAGCATTCTGATATACGGTGATAGATACTTGCTATTTTTCTGAATAGTGCTGACGTATGATTGCATTTTTTTCATAAATGTTCTATAGTATTTCCAATACATTTATTTTCTCCGTCTTTTAGTATTTGCTTCTTCAGGTTTTTGATATTTTATTCCTACCGGAGTAATTCTCAGGTTTTGTTTTCGGTGTTTATTGGGAATTAATTATTCATAGTCTATTTGATTCTTCAGCAGATAACAAGTAGAAATATTGAAGAATGTTTCAATCCAAATGCCGCCGCAGGCTTGGCCTGATCTGATAAACCATTTGATGGGTGAGGAAAGTGCCCCACTTGGCCCTTGGGGGAGTTTTCTGATGATTTCTATACGTTCTGTCTTTCATTGGTCGGTTATGGTATTTGTTTGCTTTGGAATGTAAGGTCTAAGCTAAGCCCACCCAGAAGATGGAAAGAGGAAACCTTTAATTTGTAAATGGCTGCATTGGAGTTTTAGGAGGAAATGCAACCACCTTAATCATGTTTGAAGATCTGTTATACGAACTTTGGGTGAGTATTAAATATAGGTTTGTGTTTTTATATATTTAAAAGATCATAATTGTATACTTATGTTCGAATGTGTTGAACATAGTTATATTAGTTTTTTAAACTTAAACTACTATCATGAAACATGATAGGGGATGAAACAAGATGTCCAACGGAAGAAGAAAGTATTACACCCCCCCCCCCCCAAAAAAAAGGCAATAAAACATTGGCCATGCAATGCAATGCAACTAGCAACGTGACTTCCCGATAATCTACATAAAAACTGCTGTTGTGGACATGTTTTTAACCCGTAGAAAGTTTTGAGAGTTGGCTGCCCTCATTTTGCCCTCAAATTTCTCTTCACCACCGCATTTGTCTGGTCTCTCAACATCTCCCCTCCCCTCAATTAAGGATCTCTTCCTATTCTTACCCTCATTACTACATTTTCTTTCTTTCTGCCTCCTCCTTGCTCTTCATTTCTCACAAGGCTTTGTTTTTTCTCTTTAGACTAACAAAAATGGTAAGTCTGCCTCTTCCCCTATTTCTGATCTTTCCAATGATCATATTGTTTGGGTTCTCCAATATTTGAAATGCCATATTTGTTTGTTTTGATTTTCGGTTTCCATTATCCGTTTGTTAGCGAAAATAAATGCAATTTAGAGGCTATCTTCTTTTTTCTAAATTCTTGATTCAAAAGCAAAAGATGGCAAAATATATATATTTACAGGATGTTGTTAAAAATTGCTTTTTAATCAAATCTTCAAACATTTCCTACAAAATCTAAAGCTTTTGAATTCAGAATTTAATTCAATTAATTTATGTAATTAATCTTAAGAAATAACGCCTAAGGAATATGGATTTAAATCTTAATACCTATAAATTTTTTTCTTTATTCTTGAGCTACAAAATCCTTTTTGTTAACTCAAGCCTAGGCTTTCAAGCTAGCCAGTCTGGGTTCAGACACATTCAGACTATAATATATATATATATATATATATGTCTTTACTTCTCTTTAGGCATAAGTCACCGATTCATTGCAACTTGTCAGGACCAACATTACAGATGCTGGATGGAAATCTTTAATTGATTGGTATTTTTTTTTTTCCTTGTTTCATTTTTCATATAATGGTGGGGATTAAAATATTTGGAATAGGCGAACGCGGCGTCTGGAATGGCTGTTGATGACGATTGTAAGCTGAAATTCTTGGAGCTAAAAGCGAAGAGGAACTACCGTTTCATCACCTTCAAGATTCTGAACCAACAGGTGGTGGTGGACAAACTCGGCAGCCCTGAAGAAACCTACGATGATTTCACGGCATCCCTGCCTGCCGACGAGTGCCGCTATGCTGTCTTTGATTTTGATTTCACCACCTCTGAAAACTGCCAGAAAAGCAAAATTTTCTTCATTGCATGGTAGTAACCTTATTTATTTGCTCCCTCCCACCCCCAAGTTAATCTCAAACTCTAGTCTAGTCTAGGCCATTCATTAAACATAGGGCGAACCTGAAACACTCTCAAAATTTTCTTACATGAAAACTTCAGGCTAAAATGCTGATCATATGTTTAAATGATTCTTTTTGCTCTGTCATGGAGAACATGCAGTAGAATAAAAAACTTTAATGGAGGTAAAATTAAAAAAAAAAAAAAAAAAAGAGGCACCTCTATTCTGTTATTTGGATATCCAAAAAAAGAAAAAACAGTTTAGAACTTGGAATATGATTCATCCTACCTAGTAAAATGGGCTTCCTTTCTTATCCATTTATCTTTTCCTACATTTGCTCCCTAGTACTTCTTTTCCCCAAAATTTTCATAAACCAAACATAGTTTGTTTGTATAATATATTATTTTCATGTATCATAATGATATTTAAAATCTGTATATTTATATAAATTTATATATATATTAGTAATTCGTATTATATAAATTTTTATAAATTTATATTATTTTTTATTATAATATTATATATTAATTATTTTTTTGTATCATATTCATAATTCATTTAAAATAATAAGGAGAAAAACTACTTCAATTGAGGAAATCCAACGTGGAAAATGACGTAAAAGAGCTTCCTTGCAGGTCACCCGATACATCGAGGGTTCGAAGTAAGATGGTGTATGCCAGCTCAAAGGACAGATTCAAGAGGGAATTGGATGGAATTCAAGTTGAGTTGCAGGCAACGGATCCTAGTGAAATGAGCTTTGACATTATAAAAGCCCGGGCACTGTAAACGCAAGCATTTCTTGCGTTTTTAGATATTCTTCCTCCTAATCATTCCCTTCCCTGTCCTAAGCAATTTTAAAATCTCAGCATTTGCTTCATTTGTATTTTTTTTTTTTTTAAGAACATTTTCTTCTCTTTAAAACATTTGCACTTTTTACTCTCTCTGTGCGTTTGTTTATTTACATTTGATTGTGTAGTTTTAATGTCCTAATATTTATCCATACCTTTATGCTAAATTACCTTTTCCAATCATTTCTTTTTTATCTCCAATATACGATCGGTTGATTGTGATTTTGCTCGTACACTGATAATAAAAAAAAATTTAACTCTATAAACAAAATTAAAAAACTATAATGTATTATATTTATTTATTTATTTTTAATTATCATATGAAGATATGTTTTAATTTTTTTAATTTCACTTGTGAAATTAAAATATTTTATTATTTATATATGTAATAATAATTCATGTATATAATAGTTACACAAATTATATGATTATTATGTAGTGTTAAAAAAGAAAATTAGATCGGTTATTTGAATTAATTGAATTAAAAATTAATGGTTTGTTCAATTGAATACATGTTATAAAATCAAAAATTTTTTATACGTTAAAAACAGAAAGAACAATTTAAAATAAAATAATGAGATTTGAACTTTTGATATGAAGGATAGTATTGTACAGTAAAAAAATCTTATAGGCAAGATTAGTCGGAGTAACACATGTTTTATTTATTTATTATTTATTTTTAATATATTTTATTAGACAAATATCATCTAAGAATCTTGCTTATTCAATTTTTATTTATACAATCGATCCATAAAATAATCATCCATAGTTATTACGTATTTTTATTAAATTTGTTATATTTACTATTTAATTAATATTAAAATTTATTTAATTCAACTTATTAAATTAATTAAACTAATAATAAAAATTTTATCGATTTTTCATTAATCTGACTTTTTAAACATTACTATTTCTTGTTCCAAATTTGATAGCACAGGGCGATTGAAGGTGTTTGTAGACGGTAAACCATCGCTGCTGCTGTCAAATAGTGTCAATGGCATTGGCTACAAAATAACAAAATTAAAAAAAAAAAGTTAATAGTAAAAGTAAAAGTAAATAAACGAAAATAAAAAAAATCAAATGAAAAATACACGGACAAGTTAGATTTAAGAAAAGATATACACATGAAATAAATAAAAAGGACCATTTACAAAATGACAACAAATGAGAAAAACATCGTAAGCAAAAATTAAATTTCATAATTAAATTCACGTATGCTTATAGTTGTATGTACATATGAGCAAAACTAATATTCTTAATTTTAATAAATAATTATGTTGATATATGTTTTAATATACATAGGGTTAGTTCTTGCATTAGGGGAATCGATTTCAAATATATATTAAAAATATTATTTAAAAATAATAAAAAATTAAAAAATAATCTCAAATTATTATCTAAAAGTAATAAAAAGTAAAAACATATTTTCATAACTGAATGCACGGGTGATCGTAACGTGATATATATATATATATATATGCTTATAACTGAATAAATAGATGATCAAAACTAATATATTTAATTATAATACATATATATTGATATATGTTTCACTATATGGAGGGTTGGTTCTTATGCCAAGAGAACCGACCCCAAATATATATTATATATAAATTATATATATTAAAAAAATTATTTAAAAATAATAAATATTTAAAATATTTTATATTGAACTTCAAATTATTTTTTAAAAAACTAAAAATAATATATATTATATATGATATGTGAAGGGGGGTCGGTTCCCTTACCGAAGGAGCCAACCCCTAACATACGATATATGTAATATATAATAAAAAATTAAAAATATTTTTATTAAATTATTAATTATTATTTAAAATTAAAATAAAATATTTAATTTTTTATTATTTTAAATAATATTTTAATATATATAATTTATATATAATTATATAGGGTCAATTTCCACTGACCCTCCATATATATAATATTATAATATAGTTTATATATAATATATAAAATTAATAAAAATTTTAATAAAAAATATTTTATAATATTTTATCTTCAATAAATATTATTTTTAATATATATAATTTATATATTATAAAAAAAACCTGTTCCTACGAATGCATTTAGCTGCAAGCCAAACAGAAAGGCATCAAAGAAAGGGTGAAAAATAATTACAAATTTTTTATTAATAGTTTTAATAATTAGTGTTTCTTTTGTTAAAATTCCTTTTTCCGGTTTCACAACTTTCTAATAACTTATGGTTCATTTTCACTTTTTTGAAGTTTTCCCAGAGAGGAAAGAGCGCCAAGGCAATAAACCAACCAAAAAGCTACACAATCATCACAAAAAGTAATTAAAAAAATGAAAGTGAGGTTTTTCTTAGGGTTTCGGACTTTCGGTTAGAGGCTTTGGAAGAGATTTAGATGCCGTAAATATGCGGGATAATGGAGAGGTACAGAAAGAGGTCGGAGGCGGCTTTGGGGCCGTGAACGGAGGCAACAAAGTTAAATCTAATGTTTTAGTTTTCGGATTTTTGAATTTTCTTTTAGAAAAAAAAAAAAAACCTACTTCGATTAAAAGAAAGAAAAGGTCAAGTGGAAGAAAATAAGAAATTTTTTTTTAAAAAAGGCAACAGTGTACGACTGCCATGGGTTGCCAGCGTGAGAGGACGATGACGGAGGTAGATGCAATCCAAATTCATTAAAGCTGGAAAAGGCCTTGGACTCGTGAAATCCGTATGAGACCCAATTAAATCAGGTTTAAGTTTTACTGGATCTGGATGAAAACGATGGGAGAGGATAGGAATGAGGTGTAAGTGTAGGCATCCAAAAACCATCCCCACTTTAATTAATTGTAGATAGCCTTTTAGGAGCTGGAAGTCTTCGGTTCCCTAATTGCTGAGAATCTTGAAAAGAAAAGATGATAACTAAAGAAAACGGATGAGCTGCCCAACTTTTGCTTTTTCTTTTTCAACCCCAACCCAACCCCCCCCGCCCCCAAATATCTATAAATAAAAAAAATGGAAAATAGAAATCGCCGGATCTTTTGGTTCTATTAAACAAAGAAAGTAATTTCAAAATTAATTCAATTTACATATTTCATAATAATTTATAACACTAAATTGAGAATAGATAAAAAAATCAAATAAAATTATTAAAATAAATATAAAATTAAAGTATTAAGCATTTTTGTTTGAAATAATAATTAATTATTATTTTTTCTGGTAACTTAAAAAATAACTATTTTTATTTTTAAAAAATTTCACTTTTTATTTGAAAAAATTACAAATCCTTTTAAATTTTAATGTATTATTTCTTAAAAAGAAAACAAATTAAAGAAAAAAAAAAGTTTCTCAGAAAAGTGGGTGCGTGAAAGTCTAATTTAAAGTGGCTTTGAAATTGGATTTCTAATTCCATCCATACCTCATTTTAGTGTTATTTACCGTAAAAAATCATTGTTAATCTCAAATTTTGCGTGGGATTGTGTGCCGAAAAATTTTGTGTCTCTTCTCGAATTTTTTACCAAAACAAAATCATAGCTCTCACACGTGTATATATATATATATATAACAAATTAAATTATTATCGTAAGTTAATAAAATATTAATTTAATTATTAATTAAATTTAAAATTAATTAAAGATATATACTTCAAAATTAAAGTTTTTTATTTTAGGCTACCATAGGTCAAATCGTGACCTGAATAGTTATTAGATTTTTTTGTTTAAATTTTAATTAGTTCGATTTTAAAATCTAAATTATTATTTAAATATTAATATATTTTTATATTAATATTTATATATTTATATAATTTAATTTTAATAAAAATATTTTTTATTATTGAATAATAATTTAAATTAAATTAATTTAATTTATACAAGTCTATTTCTTATCCAGAATTTAAGTTTGATGCCTTGTTCAAAAAATTTTCATTGTCAAGAAGTGGATATTATAACTATAATCAAATATTACAAATATAAAAAAATTATTGAATGAAATTAAATGAATAGATTAATAAAATAATATAATTAAATAAATTTGGTATAAAAATAAATCAAATCCACTGAATAAAACTTTGTCAAGAAAACTTAATTTAATTTCTTTGGGAAACAGACAAAAACTTGGAACTTTTAAGTTGGGAGGCGATAACTTTGCCGCCCATCTGCTTTTCAAGGGGTCTAAATTGCCCTCAAAATGGGTGGGACAAAAAAAATGTCAATCAATCAAACGGCTTGAAACAGTCTATCTCTCAAAAACGGGGACTTCTAAGGAGCGCTCCTCGTGGAGCGTTTCCCGTAAAGTACTAAAAGTCGGTTGTTTTTTTTTACATATATTATTATATAATAATATATAAAATTATTATAATTATATAAATATATTATAAGTTACATAAATTATTATCATT
>JBBYHO010000005.1:19846562-19860094 GCA_038382025.1 Adansonia gregorii
TTTTTTTTTAATTAGTATACTAAAATCCTTCAATAATCAAAAGGTTGAAAGCTATAACCAGTGAAGTGCAATGAAGTGATACACCATTACTACTACTATAAAACCCGACGCTCTCAATCATATAATAATGTTTATAATAAAAGTATTTACTGTTCAAAGAATTAGATTCAATCTTTCGGGTTTTTCCTTTTTTTTCTTTTAAGTTAAAGAAATGCATACTATACTTCTTTATTTTATATATATATATATATATATATATAAAATGAAGGTCTATAATTGTTTATCACAGTTTAATTTAATGAACATGATCAGTATTAAGTAAAGAATAATAAATATGATAGAAACATTTATGTTCACTGTGTGGATGGAAGAAAAATATATTTTAAAAGGAAAAAAATTCAATTATATACATTAGTATTTATAAGATTATTTGTATAAATATTCTAAAAATTGCTGATTTTTTTTTCAAAAAATATTATACAAAATATTTAACATATACTAACATTTTTATTATTTGATATTAAATTTTTATTTGGTGTTTTTTGAAAATTCAGTAATTGAATTATCCTTATTTAATTTATGACTTTAAACTCAATTAATCCTTTTAGGTTGAGAAAAAAACTAGAAATCAATTTAAATCTTAATGTAAATTCAAACATATTCGAATAATAATTAAGTATATCCAGTTTTATTCAATTTTAATTCATAAGTGAAAAATCATTAATTATTTAAATTGAACAAAAGTTTATTTTTTTAATTAGCTTTTAATTTTTTATAACAAAATGTTTTATTTAAATTTTTTTAAAAAAATTAATAGATATAATAAATTTTGATTTGAATCGATTTATTTATAAATGTTATTCGATCCTATTTTAATTCGATTTTAAAAGTTTAAAATATACTACATATTAATTATATTTTTTTAAACTCAAACCAACTGATTTTTTTTCTTGGATTTTATGCTTTACCTACCTTATTGTGGAAGTAGGAATGAATCTGCATTTTCGTACCAAACGTGGCCTTTACTCAAACGACGGGTGGCCGAGGAGAGGGCCCATTTGGCAGATTTATTTAGGGAACTCACGATGATGGACAAAAAGCAGAAGCAAAGTAGGCGTTAAACAATCAAGCATCCATCAAGTTCTTCAGTTAAGGTGTCATCTCATCCAGCACATGCAGTCATCTTGCGTAACAATCCACAATTCATTTTCATAATGATAAAGCTAAACCAAGACCCCCCCCCCCAACGCCCAAGTAAGTACATTAATCATTTCAAACAATATGGATATGCAAATAGATTTTATTCCCCAATCTTAATCGCTACTGTTTAATCACACTTTCATGCAAAATCATGTTTGTGTTGGGTAAGGTGAGAAAAGTGCAAGATACACACACACATATATATATATATATTTATATTTATATATGAAAGGGAGTAGAAAATAGAAAGAAAATAATTTAGGATGTGTTTCAGAAAAAAAAGTGAGAGAAAAATAATAAGATTATTATTTTTCAAGTTTATTAATAAAAATAAATTATTATAAATTAAAAAAATAAAAATGAAAGTGGTATGAATCAAGTTTATATAATTTTCATGATTGTAAATTACTTTTAAAATTTTACTTTTTTTTTCATATTAACTTGCAATAATATAATGATAAAATAAAATATTTTCTTTTTCTTTTTTCTTATTTTTTTAATCATACTAAGCCATGACATACATGTAAAGAATATAATTTTTTTTATTTTTTTACTAAGCATATTATAAAATAAAATATATATTTTCTTTTTTTTTTTAAATTTTCTATGTTTCTATTATTCTATCTGTCCAACCAAACAAAGCCCAAATTAAATTCTGAATGGCAGATAAATTTGTAAGTACAAATCAATGAAAGAAATTAGTAAAAATGTAGCCAAGATGATCTAATTGAAATTGCAAGAGAAAAATTTAAAAATGCTACGACCTTATTAACTTTATAACTATACATTTTGCAGAAGTTTAACATTAAAAAATAAAAGCAAGTCTTGGCTAAGAAAAGAAAAATATAAAGGCAAGTCTAAGCTTCGTATTCACGGAATCAACTAGAATTGCTATTGCCTAACCATATCGTTATTTATTTTTTTCATAAATAGACAGGAGAGATAGTCGGAATTGAACTTAAATTTACGTATTAACTTCAATACATTCCTAACTATTAGATTAAAAGGTTGTTGATAAACTTGGGCAAGGATCAAATACCCCAGATTAAGATCGAGCTTCATTTTTCTTGTTCTAGGCCGAGACGCCTCAACCAAGAACTATAATTTTTAATTAAAATAATATATTTTATTTAAATATAATTATAAAATATATAAAAAATATTTTTAATATGATAAATAATAATTTGAATCTTTATGAATAGTTAAGTCAAATCAAATTCAAATTTAAACTTAAGATTTAAACAAATTTTAAATTACAACTTAGCCTGACACGATCAATACCTAGATCTAGTTATTGGCACACATCTTTATTTCAAAAAGGCATGAATCAATATTTTTCTTTAAATACATTCTATACTTCAATTAATTGTTTTGTTGCAAAATTACAAGTTATCTAAGGATGAGAGTAGATTAAGTTTGAATTAAAAAATTAATTTATTTAAAATTTAATTTAGTCTAATTTATTTTTATTTAAAATATATTAAAATGTTATATATTTTTTATAATTAAATTAAATTAAAATAAATATTAAATTAATTAATTAATTAAATTTTAAATTAAATCAACTCAATTTTAAGATTAATTCAAAGTCAAATTAAATCTATCAAATTATAGGAACATAGCAATTCTTGGACAGGTACCACTGCAACACCTAAAAAGGCTATAAAATATCTATACGTATTAGATTAAAACAATCTCATCATTGTTACCGCAGTTAAGAAGAAGGCAGTGTGACAAGTGTTCAGCGACTACAGTAATTTGCTCATGGAAAGGACTTTTGGAGAATTATAAAACAGAAGCATTAGACAAAATATTTATCACATATTTTCCATAGAAGAAATAATTATTATTAAGGAAGTAAAAAGTTTTTTTCATGAAAATTTCAAAAAAAAAACTTTTTTGAAAACTAACAAAATGAATTCATAATTTAAAAATATTTACTATCAATTATTGTTACAATAAGTAATTATTTTTTAGGAAATAAAAAAAATTTTAAGGAAGAAAGCTGATAAAAAATCAACTTTAATTTTATTTTTGATTAATTCATCACTTGATTTAAAAAATTAAAAATTATAATTTTATGTTTTAAATTTAAAATTAGTTAGTAAAAATTTTATTAAGAAAAATATGTAATCTGAAATATTTAATTTTTATTTAATTATTTTAATATATTAATATATATATTAAAGCATAAAAAGAATTATTATTTTATTTTATATAATTAAATTAGATAAAAAATCTTAGAAGTGTGCAAAAAACAAGCTGATAAAGAAAGAAAGCAAAGCTGCGGTAGAGGAACGAAAGTATTTGGCGAATATTACAAAATTAATTAAGATAATATAAAAATAACACATAAATATATATATTTTAAAAAATATATAAATTATCAATAAATTAAAATTTATAAAAAAATATAAAATATTTTAAATATAATTATAGTGTTATAAATATAAATATATATATATATATATATATAAATTATCAAACGTAAATGAAACGATGATGCACACGTAAGGCACGTGTTTTTCAGGTAGTATCGATTTTGACAGCAAAAGATCACATATTGGGCTTGGGAGCGGATCATTACTCGTTCGTGAGCCCTTTAGCTTTGCCTTCCATGGCCGTTGGTGGCCGTTCCTCATTCAACAAAATGCCCTCTTAAAACCCCTTTGCCTCTGCTTCGACAGTCAGAAAACCTCTCTCTTTCTCTCTCTGCAGGTTTCATTGAATGTGGCGAACAGGACGGAAATTAGCTCGCAAGCAATACAAAGAAGCGCACCCTGAGCTGTTTCCGACCCCAGAACCAACCTTGCGAAAGACCCAGACAAGAATAAGAAGACGAAAACAATGAGCAAATTCAAACGCAAAAAAGAAGACCCAAGAGCCTAAAGCCCCCAATAATACCTACAAAAAAGGATTAGAAAATACCTACTAAGAATTCCTGGCATGAGGCCTGTTGAAAGTTGCTACACACACACACACACACACACACACACACACACACACACACACACACACATACATATATATATAGAGCCAAAGATCATATTGCCAAGCTTTGCCCTCAAAAAGCTCGATGGGGGAAGCATATGGTTAGATTTTATTTTGATTTCAACATATTTTTTCCTGTCAATTATGAGTTTTCTGACTTCTTTTAAACAAAAGTTATTTTACTTTAATTTATTGTTTTGTTGTTTGACTTTTGATGTTTCAAGATATTCGTGCTCTATCGTCAACGTGTACACAGTCTGAAGCACTGCCCTGATATTATGGATAAAAGTACGTGTTTAAACCGTGGAGAGACTGGACATTCACTTTCCAATGTCCTCAGCCTCTTCAAGATGGTATTTTGCTCATATTGATATTACAAATTGGGAAGCTCTACATTGGTTTATTCTCTTCATGATATTATTAGCTGGTTTGCAAAGTCCGGAGTGTTAGTTTACCATTGACAATTACCTTTTCAAAATTTTGGTGTGATTCGATGCAAAAGTTTCGGCTGAAGTTGGTCTCTCCGATAAGTGTTTTAATTCATTGCTTCTTAATAGATGCAATGCTTATCTTCAAAATGTATTTGGTTCTGAGGTCTAATCTTGTTATAGTTTTTAACTTTCAGCCTAAGATATGATTTAGTTCTAAGGTCTAACAAAATTTCTGTTCTCGAATAGGCTTGTTTGTGAGGATTTCATCTGGAAGAAGTTGTAGTTTGTTTATCATCAGTTAAAATATTTTTTATATACAAATATATGCAAAGAAAAGAAATACTTTTTCACGCTTGTAATTTGTTTGTGTTTGAGGTTCTCATCATTTATTGCTATGAATGATGATTGTTCTGTTTCGTCTTGTAGGAGAGACTAAGTTTGCCTAATGTTTTGTCTGTAAGGAAATTGGACATTTGACCAAGAACTGCCCCCAAAATACTCATGGAATCTTTCCAAAGGTACTTTCGAGTGGATTTTTTATTTTGTAATGCAATGTCTCATGTGTTATTGGCAAGCGAGCGCACAGCATGTTTGTGACGTGGATGTTCATTGACAAATATTTCAATTTATTGCAGCTATCTTTTTCTTCACTAATTTGACAATTAATTTTTTTTCTTTTGTTTTTATCTTCTATAGGGTGGTTGTTGCAAATATGCGATGGCGTAACCCATTTGGCCAAAGATTGTCCTGATAAAGGCAAAAAAGCATCTGCTGAAGCTACCAGAGAAGGCGGTGCATGTAAGTTTTCACTACCAAAATTGGGGATTTACCCATGTTCAGCTGTTTGTTTACTATAATTCTTGTAATTGAATAACCTAAGTCTACCCCAACTAAACCCTGGGTTTCTTTTAATTGTATACTTCTCTGTTCAACCGTTCAGCTGTTGCATCGTTTTGTTAACTTCTCTAATTAATCAAGAGCTCAACATAAATCGTGGGGATGTTTGAGTATAATAAATATGTGTTAGGTCTGATTTTAATAAGAGCCATTAAAATATTGTTTGTAGTGATTTGAGGGCAAGAAAAAGGAAACAAGTGTCTTGTAAAAGTTTATCGATGCATTTGAGGTTTTAGTCTTGTTATTCTTGTTAAGTAATGATAAGAAGTTAAAATGAAAAATAAAACAAGCTTGTTAGAATAAGAATTTTAGCGTTGATCATGCTATGTCATTTTCCATTGTCCCGTGTTGTAGGATTACCTGGAATGTGTGCGGCAGCAGAACTAGTTCCTTGCTTTTGCTTTTCATTAGCTCATTCGGCATAGCCAGAAACATATCATGTGCGATGCATCAAATATAGGGAGTGTGGCATACTTGTTTGCTCTGTCTTGCAGGAATTCGAAGTGTAGTACTGCAGAGATAAATTCAATGCTATTTTAAAGGATTAAGAGTAACCTGAATTTCTTATTTTCGATTACAAGAGAATATAGTTGGTCAAAATTAGGACAGCAGCAGTTGTGATAATGCTTCTATGATGTAAATATGCTATATTGATCTTGGCTGCTTTTAAATGAAAAGAAAAATGACAACTTTGTGAATAATATCACGGATTCTATTAATTGAGAGTGTAGGTAGGATAATCGAGTAGATTACATGGTGAGCGGTGACCATAGTGGCTGGAATTTTATGGTGAAAATTGTTGTAAAGTTATCGCCACTTTCCTGTTATAATCTGTCATGTTATTTTAGGATGAAAGTAAATCCCATGTTGGCAATCTAGTTGACTTGCTAAAAATTTTCGTCATCTGATGGCATCATGTTGTTGCTCTTCCTAACCTAGCATGCAAGCACATGGTGTAGGGTTATGCATGTGAAAATTTTAACCTTATCCTTTGTATCACTTCCCGATTTCAGCGATCGAAAGTGGAGAAAGGCCTAAAGAACAAGTGACAAAATTCATAAGGGGGGATGATCTTGAGGACGATTTCATAACACAAGACCCCGAGTCAAGATACCATGATGCTTATGATGCTAAGATAAAATCAAAAAATGAATAAAGGGCCAAAAGTAGTAAATTTTGAAGGACAAAAATCCTCTTCCCCGCTGAACTTTATGACTAGTGTTTTTTATCTGGGCTGACAGATGCTTGTTATATTTTTTCAATTGTTCTATAGTTTTTCAAAAATATCTATTGTCTTCATCTCTTAGCGTTTGCTTCTTCAGTACCACCAACACCAGTTCTTGTATTTCTAGGTTTGGTCCTGTTTCAAATAACATGGGGAATTATGGCTTCATTTGAAGTAACTTGAATGGATTCTTTCAATGTTGCATGTAGTTCATATCCTGCCCATGCAAGACGGTAGCATTCTTTTCACTTTTGCTCTTAATGTGATGATTGGGGTAAATAACAACTGATTAACAATTTCGAAACGGTACAATTATTCGTAATGCCTATTTTTCTCCAATTTAGAGCAACTAAAACTGCACTACGCGGATTTCACAGGTTTTGAAATGGCGGATCAGGTATATATGTATATATATATATTTGGAATCCGAGTTTTACTAGTTTTTGGATTCTTTAGCAGAAAATAAAATGGAATATCCAAGAATGTTTCAACTTTCAATCCATATTAAAAAAACGAAAACTGATAAAAATAGGCAACCAAAAATCTGGCCGTGCAAACCAGCAACGTGGTTAATTTCCTTACAATTTACAAACGAACTGTTGTGGTGGTGGACATGATTTAGCCCTTAGAAAGGCTTGGTAGAGCTGTCTTGTCTACCCTTGTTTTTTGGCCTCAAATTTATCTCAACCATCACATTTGTCTCGACTGCGAATATCGCCCCTGAATTAAGGATCTCTTTCCTATCTTACCCAATACTACATTTCTCTCTTTCTTTCTTCTTCATCTTCATTTCTCACAAAGCCTTGTTTCTCTTTGGACGACAAAATGGTAGCTCTCTTTTCCGATCCTTTGAAGATCATATTATTTGGATTCTTCAATTTATGAAATACCCTTCTCTATCTGTTTTGATTATCATTTCATTACTTTATCATTAGGGGAAAAAAAAAATCCAATTAAGAGGTCCATCTTCTATTTCTAAGTTGTTGAAACTTAGAATTAGAAGGTACTAATTTCAAAAGCAATGAGGAAAATGTATGCAAATTGGTGAAATATAGTTTTTGGTTTCACAACTGCAGGATGTTGCTGAGAATGTTTATTTGATCACATCTTTAAACCTATGCAATTTCAGAACCGAGTCTAGGGTTTCATAAGCCCCGATCACTTTATTTTTTTTTAAAAAAAATTTCCGTTACTTTTCAATACATTCATCAACAGTATGCATATGTATAGAACGGGATAGTAAGCCCTTCTTTAAATATTAGGATTAAGTCACTGACCCATTACAACATCCCAGGGCCAAATATGTTTCGTTGTCATCTCATAACATTTTTCTACAAATCTTAAACAGATGTATCAATTAGATGAATGCAACCGTTGCAATCATATCTAAACTTGATTCCGAGGTTACCTGCTTAATTTAGAAATTACAGATGCTGCTGGTTGGAAATCTTTTATTTATCGTTTTTTATAAATATATGTATCTTGTTTTCCTTTCATATATAAATATATGTGGGAACTAAAATTTTGGAATAGGCGAACGCGGCATCTGGAATGGCTGTTGATGATGATTGCAAGCTAAAATTCTTGGAGCTAAAGGCGAAGAGGAACTTCCGTTTCATCATTTTCAAGATTCAGAGCCAGCAAGTGGTGGTGGACAAAGTTGGCAGCCCTTCGGCAACCTATGAGGAATTCACTGCGTCTCTGCCTGCTGATGAGTGCCGCTATGCCGTCTTTGATTTTGATTTCACTACTTCTGAGAACTGCCAGAAAAGCAAAATTTTCTTCATTGCGTGGTAACCCCATTTTTATTTGCCAACATTCTCAAGTATTGGTACATGAAAATTTTAGGCTAAAAGCTGACCACCTGTTTGAATGAATCTTTTTGATCTGTTTGTTGTCAAGGAAGACATGTAGAATAAAAAAGTTAGTAAATTTTGGAAAATAAAAAAAATGCTACTTCTATCCTATTATTTTGATTTCCAGAAGCAGTTTATAAGGCTCAGAATATGATTCATCCTCTCTAGCAAAATGAGCTACATTTCTTAATTTATCCTCTATCTTTTCCCTCAGTTTCTTCCTAATTTCTTATTTTCTTCAATTTTTTTTTAAACCAAACATAGCTTATATGATGACCACTTTGATGCTATATATAAGGAAAAAACAACTTCAATTGATGAAATGTAAGCTGTCAATGACGTACAAGAGCCCAATGTGAAATGAATTCTTTCATTTTTTTTTTTCAAGCTAAGATTTAAACTTTAAACTTGTTGAATGTCACCTCTCAAAAGAAAACTCCATGAATCAGCTAGGGTAAACCTTGGATTCAATGGGGTTCTATCTTTCTTTCTTTCTTTCTCACTAATTAAGTTCATATTTTTTTGAAGGTCACCTGATACATCAAAGGTGAGAAGTAAGATGGTGTATGCTAGCTCAAAAGACAGATTCAAGAGGGAATTGGATGGCATCCAAGTTGAGTTGCAGGCAACAGATCCTAGTGAAATGAGCTTCGACATTATTAAAGCCCGGGCGCTTTGAACGCTATGCTTGCGTTCTTCTTCTCCAAACATTCACCCTGTCTTAAAGCACTACCATTTCTGAGCATTACTTATTTGTATTTTTAAGAAAAATTTTCTTTTCTTAAAGCATTCATTTTTTGCTGTGTGGGGTTTTTTTTTTTACAATTCACTGTGTAGTTTTAATTTATTAATATTTAATTATCCATACCTTTAATTATGCTAAATATATTTTTAATCAATTCTATTCCGTTTTAGATGTTTGGAACACCTGGACTTGAGAGGGAAATGATTTTTAGGATTGATGAAACATCTGAGATACATTAATATCTCCAATGCTTGATAAAATAGCTGAGATAACCTTTATACCCTAACAATCTTGGAAACCTTATTGGTCTACCTTACTTGTTCTTGGTGACACTGATGCTCAAACATATATACTGCCGATATATGAAGAAAGATCTGCTCTTGAGATCCCCAGAAATCTCTCTTTTTACCTGGTTATATTATTACAACCGGAAATTTTATTACATATGGTCTTATCAGTGTTGTTTTTCTTGTTAATATGAGTTACAAAAGAAGGATCATACATGAAAAATAACCGAGCTTTGGTGCAATAATTGATACATTCTGGCTATGTTTCGCTCAAGTATGAAAGAATATCGATCCGCTTTCCTGTTGGACTGCTTTATTTTTGGTTTTCCCAGAATTTCTTCTCCCATTCCTCTACTTGCTTTATCGAATTCTCCTTTTTACTAAGCAAAGCATGAAGAGATGCCGGATCGTAAGGTGGAGGCATGGTGCATGGGCTTGTAACTGAGGGACCTTTCACCATTGATTCCATCATGTACTCCTTCGTTCTTCCTTCGGCTGGACAAGCCATCGATTCCGAACAGAGTTCGACTGCTTTTCTGGGTACGGTGGGCTTAAATCTCAAGAGTTTAGCATACTCGTTTAAGAGATGGAACATATAATCATACACGTAGTCTAACTTCATCTCTTCTTTGATAAACTCACTTGCCGCCTTCCCCATGGCCTTTGCCTGACGAAACAAATGAACAAAAATAATAATGGAATGAGGAATAACTGTTCGAAAATGAAGTAATGCAAAAACAACAGATCATTTTGACCATTTCTTTTGTGATCGAATTATGAACTTTTTATTGATACACACACACACACATATGGCCATGGCTACAGTTAAACAAGATTATTACCTCTTCCTGATGGGTGTTGCCCCAGTCAACAGCATACTTGATAGATCTGCACTTATCATCAGCCTTAATGGGCCAATAATGATGCATTGGCTCCAAACTTCTGGTGAAAAAATCGTAGTATCGGGGTTTTACAAGTAAGGTAACAGAATCACAAGCAAGGATGTACTTTTCACTGACAGACCATGCCGACCCTTCAACGTAGATCTTAAACCTACAACAGTTAAGCAAATGTATAGCAGAATTATTACGAAAGAAACAATTCAAAACTTATGTAAGAAAATAAAAAATGAGATAAAAAGTGAAGAACTTGATCTTTTTAACCTGTGTACACATTGGTTTGCCAGGTTTGATGTCTTATAGCCGGTCCGTGATTCTTGTCCCCAATCCTGGAAATAGTTTCCTAGTATTAGAATAACTGCGGCTATATTGATTGTCTGTTAGCTAAAAATGTAAAGGACAATGATTCACCTGGGCATAGACACGAGCACCCCAGTCCTGTTTATTCGAAACGTTGCATTTGAGGAGATCTTGCCTGGTTTCGGCAACATTGGGATTCCCTTTCCAGTAAGCATGAGGTTCCCTTTCGTCCCATCCCACTCTTTTATTGCCTTCCATTAGGTCATTTAACAAGGGCACCCACGACTTTATGCGAATCTCGGGCCTGATTCAATCAAATAAAAAAAATTGCTGATTTTCTTTCAAGATTGAAACAACAAAGAAAGGTATATACTGAATAAATACTTAAACATGGTTAATTTACTTAAAATTTAATATTCATAATTTACGTGAATAAAATAAGATAAGATAATTAAATTAAATAAATATAAACAGCATAAAAAATTACAATTAATTTTATACTAATATAAGTAGATCTCTATTATATATACATATATAAAATATTATTTTATATTTGATACATTAACAGTATATATTTATTTGTTTCACTAGTAATATATATTAATATTTATACATTTATTTATACAGTAAACATATTCAAGGACTGAAAAAAACTCTAACTTGAACTAAGTCTAGGCTTACACTTTTATTAAAAAATTTAAATTTAGTTATAAAATAATTAAATTTATAAATATTATTAAAAAATAATTTTTTTAATAGTAAAACAAATTTATAAACTCAACGTAAATGATCTAAAAAAAATTTGAGCCCAATCCATGAATACTTTCACTATACAAAATTAGTAAATTATATAATATTATTTTATTAAAAATTTTTAAAAAATAAAAAAAATTATTTTTAATAAAATAATATTATCTAAATTATTATATTTATATAAATTTATATATTATCATTATATAACATATAAATCCTTAAAAAATTATTGCAAATAAAAAGCAAGTGAGAAAAAGAGTCTAACCATCCCCAGAAGGACCAGTCCGGGAAGACGATATCAAGTGTTTCATCATCCTTGCAGTAACGAAACAAAGGAGGTGGGGTGGTGGCATTGGGCCCACCATAGTCGCTTGATTTGATGACAGGCCAGTCAACACAATCAAACATAAGATCCAAATCGGGCACTTTTCCTGGATACTTCCTCAGCAACTGTAGGATCCCCCACATCGTAAAAACATCCCTTGTCTGGAACGACCTGTGATATTTCTCCACGTAAGCCCTCCCGTTTACTATGACCAGCCTGAAATTAGCCGTTCGCTTGGCTCTCTCCACCATGTCCGGTGTGATCCCCGTGTAGGCCCATGGCCTCAGATCTTCATGGATCCAACGGAAGTATTCTGGACACGTGGTGTTTAAATTACTGTCCGGATATTCCTCGGCTGTTGTCGGGTAGTTTGTGGGGCAGGATCGTGAGGGTTCATATGCACTGCAATCAAGTGGGATTTCCACTTGCTGTCGGTGGTTTCTTGGGCTTTCACCTCCTGTTTTTGTACTTAGCATGGGCGTCCGAGCTTGGCCACCAACTGAAGTCTGCAAGCCGACGGCGTCCGATAAAAAAATAAAATAAAATATAATAGGATATAAACATATAAATATTTTAAAATTTATATAAAATAAATTAATAATTTATTTAAATTTATTTAAATATAATATAATATAATATAATATAATATAAATAAATAAAATTATTATATTTTTAACCAAATAAATTGTATTATCAAAAACTACAGCAGTAAGTACTAATTTTTTTTATATTTAAAATAAATGAGAGAATTCAAATTCAAATTCAGTACTGAATTTAAATGTGAAATACGAGCAAAGTACAACATTTAATTATGATTCAATTCCGCGTTAAATAGTAATTATGTTGAAAATAATGTTGAAGGAAGGGACCAAAGATTCCATTTATTATACTTATAATTTTGGGTTAAATCATCAGTGGCTATTTCTTTGTTGATTTACGCGTAAAGCAAAATTTTTGGATATTTCAATCCATGCCACCCAAATCATTTTCCATAGCTTGCAATCTAACAATTCAAGTGTTCATTGACAGCATAGCTTTAATAAGCTCAAAAGAACATCACATAATTCCATAAGATCTAAAAAAAAGAAAAAAAATTATATATGATTATTATAATACGTAAAATTGTAAGATTACCTAACTTTATCTACAAGCAATTGAAGTCGTAACTAAACAAACAAATATATATATATTATTACAATTCAAATTTTTATTAAAAATAGTAAAATTTTCATATATCAAACTTCACCTACAAATTCTAGTCTTGAAAATACAGTGCAAGCTTAGATTTAACAGCTGATGATTAATGCTAAACCCCTCCACCCCCCCCCCCCCAAAAGAAAACACATGGTATTGTCGTTTTTGTTTTTTTTTTTCTCTCCACATTTATGTGGCTATGAAATATTTAAGCAAAGGATTGGGAAAAATCACATTTTTTGTCGACATCGGAACTGCCGGGCAAGCAAAAATAATTGAAAAATTAGGTTTGGAGGGTAAGAAAATAGGGCACCAAGACAATGGAAAAGGGGTCCCATTGTATTTGCCCGCACATGAAAAAGTAATCAAAAACCATAACACGCGTCCCTAACGAATGACTGAAGCCATAGGAATGAAATGAGCCCTCTT